>CANHQG010000017.1:50200-310176 GCA_947462335.1 Harmothoe impar
AAGTAAGTCAGTTGTCACGGCGCTTAAATCAGATCATTTTTTGCCATTTTCTAATATATGAAAAGTTCTCACCTTAAACACCGACTTATAAACCAAATTACAACTCCATATTCCATCCTAATGATGGCCATAGGATTTGTTTCAGTTCTGTATTTCCCCAACAGATTGACATCGAAATACCCTGTATTTCATTGAAACCCTTCATAATGATAATTTCGAGAATAGTCCCTCCTGTAATAGTATGCAATGTATAGAGTACCCCCCCCCCTAGTACCCTATAGAACATACAGGGACAACCTCCTCACCCCCCCCCCCCTATAAGGGTCTAAACTGTTTATGCCCCCCCCCCCAACCCACTACCCAACACTCCCTTATATTCAAGGTGGTGTATGTACATAGTATCCATAAAACTGAGAGTGCCCCTCCATTTGAAATGACGAGTGCCGCCCCCCCCCCCAGTTTAGGACAGGGATAGAAAGTGCCCCCCCCATAAAGAACAGGGGGTGCCCCCCTTATAGAACAGGGAGTGCCCCCCCCATATAGAACAGGAGTGCCCCCCCCCTTATAGAACAGGGAGTACCCTCCCACCCCCCCCCCATCCCCCCCCCATATAGAACAGAGAGTGCCCCCCCCTTATAGAACAGGGAGTACCCTCCCCACCCCCCCCACCCCCCCCAATATAGAACATAGAGTGCCCCCCCCTTATAGAACAGGGAGTACCCTCCACCCCCCCCCCCCCACCCCCCCACCCCCCCCCATATAGAACAGAGAGTGCCCCCCCCCCACCCCCCCCCCCCCCTTATAGAACAGGGAGTGCCCTCCCACCCCCCCACCACCCCCCCCCCACCCCCCCACCCATATAGAACAGAGAGTGCCCCCCCCTTATAGAACAGGGAGTACCCTCCCACCCCCCCCCACCCCCCCCAATATAGAACATAGATTGCCCCCCCCCTTATAGAACAGGGAGTGCCCTCCACCCCCACCCCCCCCACCCCCACCCCCACCCATATAGAACAGAGAGTGCCCCCCCCCCCCACCCCCCCACTTATAGAACAGGGAGTGCCCTCCCACCCCCCCCCCCACCCCCCCCCCCCCACCCATATAGAACAGAGAGTGCCCCCCCCCACCCCCCCTTATAGAACAGGGAGTGCCCTCCCACCCCCCCCCCCCTTATAGAACAGGGAGTGCCCCCCCCCATATAGAACAGGGAGTGGCCCCCCCCCCCCCCCCCATATAGAACAGGGAGTGCCCTAGGGATGTCATTGACATTTGCTATATTGACATATCGCTATTATGTCAATATATTATATTGACAATTTTGATGTCAATATAATTATGTCAATGTTTTTTTCATGAGAAACCTCTCCGTGACCTCATTTGTCAATGGAATTGTAAATATGGATTTCTCAAAGATGTAAGGTGGATTTTGAAGTAAGTCGTGTTTTGTCAAGTAGGTATAACCATTAATAATTTTAGAATGTGGCATGTGGCATGTGAGGGGGCTTATCTCAGGGTGAATAGATTAAACAAACACATGTGGGTAGGGATTCAAAATAGACTTAGTAGGTCAAACAGTGGTGTCGCTGTTGCCCCCCCCCCCCACCCCTAAGCTTCACATGATGGCATGGTAGGGAATGTACTGCTTAGTCATAGCACATATATAGACAATGTCCACTACCGCCTGGTCATGAATTCAAGTACAGAAACACCTGCAGTATACAACTTGCAGTGCTAGCTGCAGTGACCCCTCAATGTAAGCTAGACAATAAGAACTAGAATAAAACAGAGTATTAGATTGTCCAAGTATCAGAATGTCAGTCTGCAATGACTCTATTATAGTCACGTTAATACTGTGTATACTATGGAATATAATCACATCGTTATGATTGCGCTTAGACTATATAAATACAGTATACCATAGTGGGATGTTATTAACCCTCAAAGGACGGATGTAGGTAAAAGATGACATTGGTCGTCATGATGCACTATTGCACGCCAGCGAGTAACTCGCTGGTGCTGCATTGGTGCATCATGCCGACCCTTCAGGAGTCTCACAACCCCGTAGGCTCGGCATGAAGCCTGAATGTAGCCCTGACGAGTTACTAGCCAGGGCTACATTCATGCATCATGACAACCAAAGGCATGCTGCATTCAGGTATCATGCCGTCTTTAAAGGGTTAAATCACTATAATTTTACTGACACAAGCAATAACTTTTAGCATGTGTGAATCTTTTTTCATTGATTGCAGTCACTCTCCTTGTGATCTACCAACTATGGATTCCATGACTAACCTTTATATGTAGAATGTAAATTAAAAAATAAAGAAAAAAATGCCCTCATATAGAATATCATATAAGCATAATTCCAGCAACCTCATATTGGCAGGCTAAATCATACCCTTGATATAAACTCAAGTGTGCCTCATGTTTTTGTTCAGATACTTGGGTGTACAGCTAGGCATAGACTAACTTTACATGGTGCATGCCCCCTCCCCCCATGACACAGTTACTGGGGACTGCACTCACCCATTTATATACACACACAGCCCAGGATGTAGGCCCAATATTATGTAAACATGGTAAATATTATTCCTCAGTAGATGTGAAGTCAGTTAACGTAGATCCTTTATTCTAAATCATTTAGTTTTATTAAAGCCCTATGCTTCAATAGAGGCCAACCACGTCCTTGCCTATTAGATATACTAGTAGTATAGAACACCATACAACCCCTAGCCTCCAGTCCCATGCACCTAAAACACTTATCATCATACATTCTTCTAATACATATATAAATATATATATATATATATATATATATATATATATATCTTCACATTTCATGTATGTAAACACTGTATATTCAAACACCCCTAAATTCTCATGCCCACTCAAAACATCTATCCATCTTTTGTTGTCCCATTATCAATCTCAGTGGGCAAAACATTCTGTCTAGTGTTGAATCTACATTGAATGAACACTGAATAAATTTAACAACCATTTATCAATGTTTATCAATATTGATTCAATGTTATTACTCAATTATTCTGTGCCAACTGGGTTATGACACACATTTCAACCAATTAGTATACAGCACTAGACAAATGATATATGTGCACTCATGTTTTCACTTCAATCTTTAGCTAAATCTGATTCTTTCTATCCCCCTTGCCCTTCATGTATATACATGTATATTCACCCTTAGTATCTACATACCTGTTTAGTCTTTATGATGTGCAGGTCAACATTTACATGTGGTCTTGTTCCCTCTGTACTCGGTCTGTGTGTGTTGCCTGTGTGTATTAGAATGGCTAACCTCTGTCTGCCGCACAGTATGGGCCTAGATCCTGTCGCTGTGTGCTACGTGGGTATACACTGGGCTTACCATGGTTATACATGTACTACCATAATAATGCTGTCCCTTCCCCCCAAAGCACACACGTAGGGGAGATGGTTACAGGGCGGGGGGGGCTGCAGCATAGAAACCTCATAGTGGTTGAATTAGGAACAAATGGGAATCGGGGGCGGGGGGATCGAGGCTACCCTGTATAAAATACGTATATGAGTCAGACCCCCAAAAAATGGACTAAGTTGGTGTTATTTAGTCTTTTTCACCTTCGACTAGCCATACAATAAAAATACCTGCACTATACTAGTTTTTTTGATATCATGTGAGAGGGAACACTCTAGGCTTTCAAAAAAGTTTTGAAAAACGTGAATCAGACTTAGATTTTTTGATTTATGGCCCCTCAAAGTTGAAAAATACCCCAAAAACAAAGTTCCAGGCAGTTTAAGTATTTTTCAAATGTCTCCTATCACTACTATTACAATCACAATCCTTCCTATTCAAAAAATATTATGAGTTACCATGGCCCCTACTTTCAGAAATGGCACTCGTGTAACCTCCGCCACTTTTACTTTCTGGACTGATGTTTGCCTACTAAGAATAACAAGCTTATATTCATTCTACCCTAGATATGAGGGGGGCTGTGGGTAGTAACACTGGGAAAAAATTATGGGGCTTACTCTAATATTCATGGTGCCAGCCCCCCATGAGTGGTTTTGTTACCGAGGTAAAAGTGGCGGAGGTTACACTGTTAAACTTCAATAGCTGTACAAATACCTTTCAAAATACTCTTCTAACCTTTACATATCATGGGTTGTTCCACTGTTACCTCCGCCACTTTTATGTAATCTCTGCCACTTTTACTATGATACCGCGCCCTAGGCTTAGAATATACTGTGCAGTGGATTGCTCCATAGTTTATATCATACCAGTACCTTCCTTTAACCCTTTAGGGCCAAGCATCGACTATAGTTAATGCCATGGGGGGCCGAGCATCGACTATAGTCGATGCCATGGGGGGCCGAGCATCGACTATAGTCATCATAACTCTATGGGATTTAGCAAAGGCTCGGCCCAGGGCAAGTTCCTGTGAAAATGGGCCGGCCCCAGCACCAGCTAATACTTTTTTTGGGCGGCCCTAAAGGGTTAAGCTGTTCAGTCTGTCAAACTTAAGCTGGGGTGTGGGGCTTTTATCCCACAAAATGTCCTTTATGCCACAAAAGACTATAGTTTTGTTAGATAAAGGCTGACCACGGGCCTTTATCCCACAAAATTGGCGTTAAAGCACACAAGCCTTTATCCCACATAAAAAAATGCCTTTATCCCACAAAAGCCTTTATATCACAAAAGCTATGTAATAATCATCTCAACTGGCCTCTATATCACAAAACCTATGTAATGATGATATCAACCTGCCTTTATCTCACAAAACCTATGTAATGTTCATATCAACTGGCCTTTATATCACAAAACCTATATATACCGAATTTTCCCTCAAATAACAACTACTCTCCTGACATACCAACTTGCCTATATATCACCAAACCCATATAAATTGGTCTAAGATACTGAATTTCCCTGGAGTATCAACTATTCACCTCATATATCAACTTGCCTTTATATCACAAAAGCTATATACTCTAACATGTCAAATTACCCTAATAACTCCGCTCGCCTCTATATAACAAAACCTACATAACCAGCCTTTATCTCACAAAAGCTATATAATAATCATTTCAACTGGCCTTTATATCACAAAACCTATATATAATGGTTGGATATATTAAATTAACCTATAAATACTACTCCAATGTATCAAACTGCTCTTGGATTTCTTCTGGGCTCTATATCACAAAGCCTCTGTAATAATCATACCAACTGGCCTTTATATCACAAAACCTATGTAATAATCATATCAACTTGCCTTTATGTCAAAAAACCCATATACACTGGTCTCATATACTGAACTACCCCCAAATATAAGCTATCTTTCTCGCATATCAACTAGCCTTTATATCACAAAAGCTATATATATATACTACTCCAATGTATCAAATTGCTCTTGAATTTCTTCTGGGCTCAATATCACAAAGCCTCTGTTACCATTATAATTTGTAATAATCATACCAACTGGCCTTTATATCACAAAACCGAATAGACCGAATTTCCCTCAAATAATCAGCCTTTATCTCACAAAAGCTATTGGTTTTGTAATATAAAGGCGAGCTGGTTTGTGAGGAGAGTGTTGTTATTTGAGGGAATTTCAGTATATATAGGTTTTGTGATATAAAGGCCAGTTGATATAGTAACTACATAGCTTTTGTGAGATAGAGGCCAGTTGATACTACAATTATATAGGTTTTGTAATATAGAGGCCAGGGGAGATTTTAGGGCAATTTGACATGTCAGAGTAGTATATATATGGGTTTTGTGATATAAAGGGAAGTCGGAATGAGAAGTAAATAGTTGTTATTTGAGGGAAATTCGGTATATCCAACCATTATATATAGGTCTTGTGATATAAAGGCCAGTTGAAATGATTATTTTATAGCTTTTGCGAGATAAAGGCTGGTTATGTAGGTTTCGTTATATAGAGACCAGAGGAGTTATTAGGGCAATTTGACATGTTAGAGTAGTATATATAGCTTTTGTGATATAAAGGCAAGTTGAAATATGAGGTGAATAGTTGATATTCCAGGGAAATTCAGTATTTGAGACCAATATATATAGGTTTTGTGATATAAAGGCAAGTTGGTATGTGAGGAGAGTAGTTGTTATTTGAGGGAAATTTGTTATATCCAACCATTATAGGTTTTGTGATATAAAGGCTGGTTATGTAGGTTTTGTTATATATCCAGGGGGCCATTACACCACATAATATGGACCCCCCGTATCACTCATATGGGGGGTCCCTATGTCACATATGGCGTTTTTCCGTTTCACCACATAATATGTGGAGATCCGTATTCAAATGTGGAGATCAAAAAATCTGTATATGGTCCGTATATTTGCCCTTGAATGTGGCAGGTCTAGGAGCAGCATATATTGAGAAAATGATGAAGAAAGGGCCGTATGTAGGGCTGTATGTTGTAAAAGGGGTCCGCATGTTGATAATAGGCATGAGGAGATGATGTTGGGTGTGAGGAGATGATGTTGGACGTGAGGAGATGGTGTTGGACGTGAGGAGATGGTGTTGGACTTGAGGATTTGGTGTTGGACGTGAGGAGATAGTGTTGGACTTGAGGAGATGGTGTTGGACTTGAGGAGATGGTGTTGGACGTGAGGAGATGGTGTTGGACTTGAGGAGATGGTGTTGGACGTGAGGAGATGGTGTTGGACATGAGGAGATGGTGTTGGACTTGAGGAGATGGTGTTGGACTTGAGGAGATGGTGTTGGACGTGAGGAGGTGCTGGTGAACGTGAGGAGATGGTGTTGGACGTGAGGAGGTGCTGGTGAACGTGAGGAGGTGCTGGTGAACGTGAGGAGGTGCTACTGTAAAGCACAGGTAGTGCCTCTACATTGGTACCCAAATATATGACCGTGTCGCCGTGTCGATTTTTAGCAGATGGACCGTGTAATCGTGTCGATTTTTAGATATGTAAGAACTTAGAGGCAAATCGCTGTCGGTCGATTTTTAGCCCGTTTCCGTCAATTTTTAAAAGGGCCTAAAACGGCTGTGTCGCCATGTCGGCCGTGTCGATTTTTACCCATGTAGAGGCACACAGGTAGCCTACACATATATTATCTACGATGGCCTGTTTGGTCAATATATTTTGGCTGTCTAGATACATGGACTGTAGCCTGGTTTTGTAGCAGGTTAGTGCCACCTGTCAATCCTCTTTCCATTCTATGGCCACCTCCCCGGTCCATACCCGACCTCCCCAGTCCATATCCCGACCTCTCCAGTCCATACCCCGACCTCCCCAGTCCATACCCCGACCTCCCATGTCCATACTCCGACCTCCCCAGTCCATACCCCGGCCTTCCCAGTCTATACCCCGACCTCCCCTCTCCATTCCCTGACCTCCCTTCTCCATTCCCCGACCTCCACTCTCCATTTTCTGGCCTCCCCTCTCCATTTCCTAACATCCAAAACAGAATGCGGACCCTCTCCAGCCTACCTCCGTATGTTGCTACATATTATGACGTCACAGAGGGATTTCCCTAGGGGTCCGGAATGTAGACTGGTTTTTGCACAATTTTACAATTGGGCCAGGTGAGTGCCGTATGTCACATACGGAAATGTAAAAATATAGCTCAAACATACGGACACAACACGGCAATGGTCCAGAAATGGAAAAATGATTATTCCAAAAAAATTCCGTATGAGGGCCGCATTTGGGTGCCGCATGTTGCTATTTTATAATGGATGCGGTGAAATGGCTCCCAGGTGACAAGAAACGCTAAATAAACGTTCATAAACGTTCAATGAAGGTTGTTCTATAAAACGTTTGCCAAATGAGGTTTGTACATCATTAAACCAACGTTTTCTTACAGAAAGTCAAGAGTATAACGTTTACAAAGTATCAAATGAACGTTCATAATCTGACGTTTTTCACCAAACTTTCCTTTACCGTTAAATAGGGATTTAGGAAGAAAAACTCAATACAAAAACATTTGTTTAACATAAGGAAAACGTTCAGCAATTGATGTGCATTCACAGAGTCCATTCTGTTCAACAAAATATATACCTAACATTTGCAAATACTATCAATGAGGATACATTTTCCTGAATATAATTCATATAGATGTAATCATACTGGATCAAATACATTAGCTAATAACAGGTGATCACAATGCGAATAAAATCCTCTAAAAACGTGAAAATAACGTTAATCTAACGTAGTTTGTAGTTTGGGTTGATCTCACCAGGTGGCAGCTTAGCTGGTGATAGTATTAGGTCATTGATTACACTATTATTTCTGTCTAAAATAAGCAATACAAATGATAATATACAGGCAATTTATTGATCCTAGCAACGCTTTTTGATGGTTGAATACATTAGGGTAAAATAAATTGTTAAAGATCTATATACTGCTCATAAAATAGTGTGATAAATTCTTAACACCCATCCTGTGGTATTAAGACATACTCATATACCTACCATACCTGGAACAGTACTATGCATAACTACATAGGCCTTACTTATAAAACTGAAGGGCTAAATGACTCGTGTACACCAAACCTTGGTTTTCTATGTACCAGGAATGAAAAAGGGAATATAAGATCAAATAAATTCAAAGTTGAAAGACAAAATTGATGAATGGTTCTCTGCATTAAAATCGTGCACAATGTTTATTCAACATTAAAACAACGTTAGAAAAAACGTCTCCCTGAGCGTTTATTCAATGTTGAATTGAGTCCACGTTTTGAACGTTTAGAAAAACGTTCATTTTGAGGGTATTCTGAACGTTAATTTAACCTATTCAGAACGTTAATTCAATGGTTAATCAACGCCATTTTGTTACCTGGGTAGAGGCCAGAGGAGTTATTAGGAGTTATTAGGGCAATTTGACAGGTTAGAGTAGTATATATAGTTTTTGTGATATAAAGGCTGGTTGATATATTAGGTGAATAGTTGATATTCCAGGGAAATTCAGTATTTGAGACCAATATATATAAGTTTTGTGATATAAAGGCAAGTTGGTATGTGAGGAGAGTAGTTGTTATTTGAGGGAAATTTGGTATATATAGGTTTTGTGATATAAAGGCCAGTTGATATGAACATTACATAGGTTTTGTGAGATAAAGGCAGGTTGATATCATCATTACATAGGTTTTGTGATATAGAGGCCAGGGGAGATTTAAGGGCAATTTGACATGTCAGAGTAGTATATATATGGGTTTTGGGATATAAAAGCAAGTCCCTATATTTGATTACTGGTAGTGCTTTCCTAGTAAAAGTGGCGGAGATTACATACACAAATTCTTTATTCATGATCAGTCATAGAAAAGTTAAAAGTGAATCTTTTCCAGCACTTTGGAGAGATATATATCTTAACATTCAAAGCAATACAAATAAATTCCACTAAATTTTTGACATGTCAGGATCGACCACCAATTATGTATTCTCGGCCACTTTTACTATTTTTGATTTTTTGGTTAAAATTCTACTTCCACTCAGTCAATCAGCTCTATATCTTAACTAAACATGCCCCTATGGTATGGGGGTTAAGCATTCCCTTTGGTGGTTTCATGGACCCAAGATACTGTTTTTTCCATTTTATTAACTTGTTTTTAAGATAGCTTGAGTTTACCGAAATTTCCTTTTTGACACCATAGTGCCCCAGTCTAGAGCATTTTTGGGAAATCTGACTCATATCATAAACTCAGTATATGTAACAAACCGTCGGTACTCATCAAGGAATGAATAAACATATTATGAAGGAGAGTAGAACCTTCTCATGTTCAATCATAACAACAGATGAATAGATATACCACAATAACATAGCAGTCCCAACCGTCAGTAACACAGGTCTCACACCATTCTCCTACTTGGTATTTCCAGTAATACATTTGGAAAGGAAACCTATTGGATTTGTGTAAAAGATTATTTTGATTACTAAAAGGACACTATGAGCTCCCACTCCCACGTATGCCCCCCCAAACCCCGCAAGTGTGACCCCTGCACTTAGTTTTCTGTAGCCGCGGTGCTTCACTTGTGGTGTTCTGCTGCGATACACAATCCCTCTATATTGGTCACATATCCCCCTAGAGAGTCCTACCACCAATTTTATACCATTACACGGTTCAACATACATAGAAATACTTTGAGTTACCTTTAAAACATAGGAGAAGTTAAAAAAGTTCAATTGACTGCTGTTGAAAGCAATCAAAATGAAAGCATCAAGTGACAATAAGTTTAGTCCTTTCAGCTTTAATTTTGCACCCATATTGCTTTTTTTTTAAGGGATAATTTTTTCATGTTTATGACAATTATTGTCTAGTATGAGAGTATAATTAGGTCTTAACATGAAATAAATCATATCATTAGGTCTCATGAAAGACATCATATCACCTGTCTATGACACCTACCTTCAATCTTCTATTTCCTAGTGTTAAACACAAACTGTTGGAGCTACGTTATTTGTCCTGAGTAGGTAAAGGCAGAGATGAGAATAATTCCCTCTGTTATACGGGACATATAGCAATCACTAGTTTGGTTGTATGTTGACCTCCAAATAATACAGAATAGGGAGTTTTTGTAACTGTGTGCTACTTTGTATCTGATGTATGATTGTCTGGAGCGGTAGGTAAAAAGTAGTGCCATTTTTATAGCACGCTGTGATACAAGGGGAATGTAGTACGCTCTACTTACCTTCCCCCCCTCCCCTATCCCTTTCTTATTCTGCCTCGTTTTCAAGTTGCCTCCGGGGTTCAAATATCTGAATATGAAAAATTTATGAACAAGTCTTTTTGAAATTAATAGGAAGACTGGCCAGGGTTTTATGGTCAGTATTGAAGATCTTCCTGTGAACCTTTTTCGGTGTATGGAGACAGTAGTGTGCAATGGAGATTAGAGAGCAGACAAGCAGTACTGTTTAAAAACCTTCTCCCACTGAAGTATGAACCTTTAGGTCGAGTCTGAAGTCAAATATCTGAATTTAAGAAATGTATGAACAACTCTCATTTAAATTTAGTGGAAGGGTTTATGGTCAAAATTGAAAATCTTCCTGTGAACTTTTCTGGTATACTTTTGGAGACAGAAGTGTGTGATTGAAATAGGAGAGTAGAGAAGTAGGACTGCTTTCAAACCTTCTTCCACAGAAGAGTCGTAATTGAGACTGTGCTGGGAGAGTATTACTGTGTGCACTATGCAAACCTATCAGTAGTATAGTATGTATCGGAACGGGACTATAGTTAACTACTGTTTATTACTCAATCGACCTGCAGCCAATCAGAAGCCTCCATTTGACCGGAAGTGACGTCACATGCCCATATAAGGGCATACCGGAAGTGACGTCACGTGACCTTGACCTAGTTAGAGGTCAAGGTCATGACTCAGCCAATCAGAGGCTTCCATTTGACCGGAAGTGACGTCACACGTCCATATAAGGGCATACCGGAAGTGACGTCATGTGACCTTCACATGTCCATATAAGGGCATACCGGAAGTGACGTCACGTGACCTTGACTTAGTTAGAGGCTTCTGATTGGCTGGTACACCGGAAGTGACCCATTATGCAAATGAGGGGACTACTTCTGGTCAAATGGAGACCTCTGATTGGTTGGGTCATGAAGAAATGTGTCTCTTAATTTAATTTTGTTTGGGAAGTGATCGACTTTAGGATCACGTGACCGGAAGCGACCTGATGAGTCACGTGACTAGAAGTGACGACGACACATGCCTTAATTAGGCGATCAGCAGCGACCGGAGGAAGTGTCACTTTAAGAGGACACGCTAGTTAATTGTTATAATTTTTTTTACTTACTAATAAAAGAAGACGTATGAAAATAAAACACAACAATAATTTTATTTATTTTTTTATTTTATTTTTTTTCAATTCTAATAAACACGCTATTTTTGAAAAGATGCGCTCAATCAATCAATAACACACTTTTTTTTTCATATTTTAAAGGACTCGTTGTCACACCGTTAGAATGCACGCGACGCTTATAATACAAGTAGCGCACGTCATCTTTCTCTATGGTGTAAGTGTCCATTTTTGGTTCGTACCACTTTGAAATTTCTATTTACCGCAAGGAGAGTTTTTCGTTTTCGAAAACATCTAAGAAGACGACTGGTTCTTTAGGGTTTTGTTACTTCTGTACACTTTTTGCACGCTATCTTTTTTTTTGGGATTTTCTTTCACCGGTGCCGCTGACTCGATCGTAGCAAATGTAAGTCTTAGGGTTGAGACTTAGGATCCCGTCACCTTCTCACGCCGCTTTCATAAGCCCCGAAGTTCTCAGATCGTGAAGGTAACGTCTTTCACAACATCCGCCGGGCGGCGGACACCATTTTCGCACTTTTTTTCCGTTTTATCTTCACGAAAAGCTCTAAGTGATCGTCACACACCGATGTCGGAATCCGCTTTCGTTTCTTTCTGAAGTATGTCTCTCTCAGGCGAGGTTTGACTACACAGAGGCAAATATCAGAGGCACCCAATAGCGCTAATTCTACTCTCAGACAAAGGTCAGGCACTGCTGGACTATAATAGATGGGTCAAGGGCTATTCTAGTGAGGGTCAGGCTACGCCGGACATTCAATAACAAGCTGGAGTTTGGCAAACTTGCTTGAAAGTCTGACCATGCGGGATCCTCATGCCATAGTCTAGCAATGCTGAACTCTTGGGAGAGTATGCTGGACTCTTGCTGGCCAGACTTTCAAGCAAATTTGCCAAAGTCCAGCTTGTTATTGAATGTCCGGCGTAGCCTGACCCTCAGTAGAATAGTCCTTGACCCATCTATTATAGTCCAGCAGCGCCTGACCCTTGTATGAGAGTAGTATTGGCGACATTGGCCGACTCTGATATTTACCCGTGTGTACGGTGGGAGGAGGGGGTTCACAGCCACAGCTTGCGCTTATAGAGCGCTACTAGCGGAGGTCTGGATGAGGAGACTACGGCGTTTGTCTTAAAAAAAAATAGCCATGGCACATGTCGATGTCGCTTAATTATGCTCATATCTCATGGCGATTTTAAGAATTGCTCATGTCACCTGTCACTATGTTTTTCAAGCTTCATGTCAAATGTCACTAGGTCTCATGTCGAATGTCGATGCTAAGAAACAGACATGACGTCATCTCGAATTTAGCGGTCTACACTACCGCTGCTGCTGCTGCTGCTGCTTGTGCAGCTCGTGCAGCTGTTGCAGCTGCTGACAGCTGCAGCTGCTGTAGTTGCTGACGCTGTCACGGATGCTGTTGACAGATGCTGCTGCTTGTGCTGCTCGTGCAGCCGCTGCTGCGGCTGCTGACGTTGTCACGGATTCCGCTGACAGATGCTACTGCTTGTGCTGCTTGCGCTGCTCGTGCAGCTGCTGCAGCTGCTGACGATGTCACGGATACTGTTGACAGATGTGGCTGCTTGTGCTGCTTGTGCAGCTGCTGCTGCTGCTGACGATGTCACGGATGCTGCTGACAGATGCTGCTGCTTGTGCTGCACGAGACTGAGTAGCCGCTATTACTAATGCTACTAATACTAGTATGAGAAAATACATTTAGTCAGTTGATTAAATCAAGGAGGTTTTCTGACTTCAGTGGATCGTTTAGCCATCGGCCACGGGCAAAACTTGAAACCATTTTATACATGGGACAATTGGCAGAGTCGAAACGTGTTGGTACGATGGGGTCGATCATGTTCATCATCAGTTCAGGCAAAGGAAGTGTGTCGACAGCACGCGAAAACTTCATGTCTGAATGTTTCAACACAAGACTTTTTATCACACTCACACAGCTGCTTTGAAGAGTGAATCCTTGACCAAACTTGTGCTTTTCCAACACAGCTTTGGCCTCTTTCTGTGCAGTAAGGGATCTCTCTTTCGGGTTCATCTCAGTGCTGTCTAGCATGTCCTCAAAGTCTTTAACATAATGTTCCAACGGGCTACAAATGATGGACTCCAGATTATCGTCCGCATATGTCGTCTCCTCGCACCATATTGTGTCTTCGCCTGTTTCGAATTCCGTCATTTTCTTGACAATCTCCTCCTGAGTGCCTTGCATATATCGAAGCTCCTTCAAGGAGTTGATAACTTGTATGGCGAAGACTGACAAACTTGAAGGAATTTCACCACAGTCAGGCCAAGTATACGGAGCTAAGAAAAATAGCTCTAACAAAATCTTCTCCCTCTGTCCAAATGAAACTACTGTTCCGATGAAGTTGAAGCATGCTTCTATCCATTGCTCCTTGGTGACGTCCTTCCAATGTTTCTTTACCTCACATGCATCATAGGGCACTGTTTCTCTTCTTGCTTCAAGTGGGAGTTGCTTTTTCTTTCTTGGACTCATTTCGAGAGGGTTTCGATGCTCTGTAGCGTCAACACTTTCATAAATAAAGAAAATAGCAGAACTAATCATCGTAACGTGCTGAGCGAGCGTAGAGTGGACGATGCTACGAAGATGAAGGGCGGGTGGAGAAAGTGTGACTGGTGAGAGCGGCGTTTCACTCCTTATGTACCCTGTCCTAGATAAACCTCTTAAACGGCTGAAAAGACTCTCTCAGTACAGAGCTTCTACCGCAGGTGGGTTTAGACTTGAGCAGCTTAGTTCACACACGTGTCTGTTAGAAAAAGCTACTTGCACACCTGCCTTCCCTTTTCACTAGTATTCACCCTCTGCCGACTTATAAGACACCTATACACTCCTTCTCGTGAAATCTATGGAAGATGATGGAAGGACCACTGACTAGATTTTCTTTGATCAGAGCGTGGAGGACGGCGTCGAACGGAGGGAACGTTGTGAACACAGCTTATAGGTTTTTGGAAGAGGACCTGTAAAGTCAAACTGGCGAGAGAGATCTCGTCTTTCAACATGACAATGCTGCTATCTTGGAAAAAATTAGCGTGATTTTTTCAAAAGCTTCTATGAAAGGTTTGACGTCTTCGTTGTTGTAGTGGATCAAGTAATCTCTCATAGTTTGCTTCTTCTTGTCATACTAAACTTTCTGACATGTGGCGTTGTCGGATTTTGGCCATTTTGACGCCCGTCAGTTCGCTGTCAAAAGCCGATCTCGGTGGCAGGGTTCTGTTTACCAGTTTCTTGGTATACGTCATCCATTCGTAAGGAAAGCAACCTTTCTCTTCGTTTCTGGTGAAAGCTCGCAAATAATTCGCGTAGCTGTAACCAAGTGCCAAATAGTTGACTACTACGTCCAAGAAAACTGTGTGTAAACCGTCAAGTATTGATTGCTTCTCTTTATGACGCTGAATTGTTGGTTTCTTCGGTCTCCGGAGGCAAAGAACGAGTGAAGGCGTATTTTTGATCAGGTTCAAGTCGTAACGCTCCGAGTTGAAGCCTACGACTGGAGCTTGACGGATGTATCTCAGAAGCCGCTTCTTCAGTTGAACTAACGGTTGTCTGGTCTGAGCTGCAGCGAAGCCGCCTGGAGAAGGGGTGAATGTCTCTTCCTCTAGCAGGAGAGCTTCACCTATCGCCACATGTAACTTCGCTAACGTTGGTCGGTAAACTTCTAGCACAGCTTTCTCGATGACTTTGGCGTTCTCGTTTATGTGATTTTAAACTCGGTCTAACAAGGGGTCGGAATCTGCATCGGATTCTCTGACGTACACTGCCCCTCCTACCCAGGAAAGTCGTATGCGACGCTAGCCGACAAAGGGACGTGATCCCACAGCAGGGACACGTGTTCGGTCGACGGTCATCTGCACGGTCTGAAGAAAGCCTCGAAATCGAAGGTAATGTTGTAAGGGTAGATTCTGGAATGTCCGTCGGGAGGAAAAGTTTCACGTGTGGCAGCGGGACAGAACTGACGTAACAAATTTGAAGCGCGCTTGCTGGTGTTGTATAAGTGAAAGGAAATGTGGCGGAAGATGCAGAGGTTGTCCTTGTTGGGAAAATCTAACACACGGCTTCTCTTTCCAACTCGACCGTCCTGACTGTTCCTACTTCTGCAGTAATGGCATCCAGTGCAGCCGTGATGTCTTCGTCCGACAAGAGTAGGAGCTCAGATGTGCGGTTTGGCAAGCCCTGCACAGCCTCGAGCATCAATCCCATGTTGGCGTGCGGTTTGCAGAGGCGCACCGACCGTTTCAGGAAGACAGAGGTCTTCACGGTGCGCTTGTCTCTTGCTTTGCAGAAGGTAGCAAAGGACAAGGCCAGGTCCGTCTCCACGACGAACTTGCGGTGTAAGTTGCGCATGCAGTCTACCAGCGCAACAATAGGAATGCCGACGTCTTTTCTGTAGTACTTCTTGTCGGGAAGTGTGTACGAATTGTCTTCACGGCGCAGGAACTCATCGACAGCACGGCGCTTGTAGTCAGCCATGCGACGACGAGACGTCATCTGCTTTTTGCTTTTGTTCTTTGGGAAGATAGAGTTCCTGGACAGACGTATAGCTCGGGCTATGCTGGATTTCTGGGAAAACCGTTTCCTTGACCCTCCCAGACGCTCACTGAAAAGAATCTTCTTGGTGTCAGTTGAAGCATTCTTAAGTTGTTCTAAGATTTCAAAAAGGGGTAAGGCCATCTTCAGTTGGGCAGGGGTGGGATCAGGTAGTCCAATACCTTCCAAGAACTTTACTGTCTCCTTGTACACGGAAGAGGATTCGAGACTTTCGGAGTCCCCATCATGTCCATCCTCCCCTTCTGAATCGGGGGCCAGCACAAAGCCAACCTCCGGATTCTCGACCCACTCGGGGCACGGTCCGTCGTCATCGTCATCCTCGTCGTCGTCTTCTGAATCGGTGGCCAGCACAAAGCCAACCTCCGGATTCTCGACCCACTCGGGGCACGGTCCGTCTTCGTTGTCATCGTCGTCTTTATATTCTATAACGGGCTGCTGGAGTCTTCCATCCTGCACGGGGCTCGTTTAACCAGTGTTCAAGTCCACTTCCATTAGTCGGTCCGCATCGTCGTCGTCATCGTCGTCTTTATATTCTATAACGGGCTGCTGGAGTCTTTTTCATCCTGCACGGGGCTCGTTAAACCAGTGTTCAAGTCCACTTCCATTAGTCGGTCCGCATCGTCGTCGTCATCGTCGTCTTTATATTCTATAACGGGCTGCTGGAGTCTTCCATCCTGCACGGGGCTCGTTAAACCAGTGTTCAAGTCCACTTCCATTAGTCGGTCCGCATCGTCGTCTTTGTCTGCCTCATTTGTATGTCATGTTTCATCCGTCTCACTGCTACTCTCTTCTTCCTCATTCTCAGATGAAGAAGTTATTGTGGTGTATGGGGATGGTGAACTCTCCTCCAAATTGTATTTAACTGGTGAAGCGTACCAGACGGATGATTCTGCGATGGAACTGTCATCGTCCTCCCCCGACGAAGTACCATACACATCGTCCACCGACAACATCAAGGCCCTGGGGTTTGTAGTATCAACATTGCACGGTGCTTCATCATTATTGGCATCCTCAGCTGGCTGCTCAGGGGTCGGGTTGGGCTGTGGTGCGATCGGCTGGACGGTGCACGTGTCCGTCGGTGTCGGCGCCACCTGCACTTCATGGCTGTCCTGCCCCATTGGATCGTCAGCCGGCTGCTCATTATTGGCATCCTCCTCCTTAGTAGGGGCGTCACTGTGCTGCACTGTGTCGGAAACAGAGGTGTCCCCACACTCCTGCTGTTGTGGCAAGGTGGCCACAGGATAAAGGCCAAGCTTATTCATGTAGGCCACTTGTCTGCACTCCGCCGGGTCCACATACTCGGGTTCACTTTGCTGCACCACAGCAGGCAGTGCTGGCTCGGCAGGAGGCTGGGTCTCATTAGTAAGGGCTTCACTGCGCTGCACTGTATGGGAAGCAGAGGTGTCGCCGCACTCGTGCTCATAGCTGACAAGTTGCGGACTGAGCTGCATGGGCAGTGTCTCATCCATGACTGCATCCTGTCCTTCACACACAGGCGCCAATAGGATGTTGTCGCATACTTGAGCTTTTGGGGAGCATGGTGGAGTAATCTCTACCCAATGTTCTTCCTCCTCCAATCCCACTAACAGATGTTGTTGCCATAACTCTGAATCATCAGCCGGCTGCTCAGTGGTTGGGTTGGGCTGAGGGGCGATCGGCTGGACGGTGCACGTGTCCGTCGGTGTAGGCGCCACCTGCACCTCATGGCTGTCCTGCCCCATTGGATCGTCAGCCGGCTGCTCAGGGGTCGGGTTGGGCTGAGGGGCGATTGGCTGGACGGTGCACGTGTCCGTCGGTGTAGGCGCCACCTGCACCTCATGGCTGTCCTGCCCCATTGGATCGTCAGCCGGCTGCTCAGTGGTCGGGTTGGGCTGAGGGGCAATCGGCTGGACGGTGCACGTGTCCGTCGGTGTAGGCGCCACCTGCACCTCATGGCTGTCCTGCCCCATTGGATCGTCAGCCGGCTGCTCAGGGGTCGGGTTGGGCTGAGGGGCGATCGGCTGGACGGTGCACGTGTCCGTCGGTGTAGGCGCCACCTGCACCTCATGGCTGTCCTGCCCCATTGGATCGTCAGCCGGCTGCTCAGTGGTCGGGTTGGGCTGAGGGGCGATCGGCTGGACGGTGCACGTGTCCGTCGGTGTAGGCGCCACCTGCACCTCATGGCTGTCCTGCCCCATTGGATCGTCAGCCGGCTGCTCAGGGGTCGGGTTGGGCTGAGGGGCGATCGGCTGGACGGTGCACGTGTCCTTCGGTGTAGGCGCCACCTGCACCTCATGGCTGTCCTGCCCCATTGGATCGTCAGCCGGCTGCTCAGTGGTCGGGTTGGGCTGAGGGGCGATCGGCTGGACGGTGCACGTGTTCGTCGGTGTAGGCGCCACCTGCACCTCATGGCTGTCCTGCCCCATTGGATCGTCAGCCGGCTGCTCAGGGGTCGGGTTGGGCTGAGGGGCGATCGGCTGGACGGTGCACGTGTCCGTCGGTGTAGGCGCCACCTGCACCTCATGGCTGTCCTGCCCCATTGGATCGTCAGCCGGCTGCTCAGTGGTCGGGTTGGGCTGAGGGGCGATCGGCTGGACGGTGCACGTGTCCGTCGGTGTAGGCGCCACCTGCACCTCATGGCTGTCCTGCCCCATTGGATCGTCAGCCGGCTGCTCAGGGGTCGGGTTGGGCTGAGGGGCGATCGGCTGGACGGTGCACGTGTCCGTCGGTGTAGGCGCCACCTGCACTTCATGGCTGTCCTGCCCCATTGGATCGTCAGCCGGCTGCTCAGGGGTCGGGTTGGGCTGCTCAATCAGTATGACTGGTTTGTTCAGACTAACTTCAAGCACAGAGTGGGTTGTCGGTTCCTCGTCCAGTACTCTGCAGCCTTCACCTTCTGCAACTTCCCTCAGGTATGCATCCAACGTCAACACCGTGTATGCACCCTTTGGTAAAGTTTCTGCAGCCATCTCAAGCGTGGCCGGCTCCTCGTCACATGTCGCTGCATCTTCCTCCTCGTATGTCAATTTCCTGCCAAATGGTGCAAAGAAGTTTGGTAAGTTGTAAACAAATTTATGGAAATGATTGTGACTGCTTACACTATCAAATTCTAATAAAAAATGTTATGCCAGCGTTATTTTAATCTTGCTCCTTCCTGCCTATTTTTGGTCATGTAAATGTGTTGGTAACTGTTCTCGATACTACATAGTTGCAAGAGTATAAATAGATAAAACAAGTGAAGCAGATACTGATTACCACCGAATTACAAAACTGTTTATTCTGAAGCACATATATATTCATTAGTACAATTAGTGGAAATGTTAGCTAGCAAAAGGTAACAGGCAGCACACCAAATTAGTATAAGTAGAAACGGACCACAATTGGGGTTTAAATAGAAATCCTGAGTCGCCGATCATGTACGTCACGTGACGTACATGATCGCCGAATCACCACCGGTCACAGACCTATCCAGATATATTATTATTCTGAAGCACATATATATTCATTAGTACAATTAGTAGAAATGTTAGCTAGCGACACAATTGGGGTTAAAATACAAAGGAACAGTACCGATCATGTACGTCACGTGACGTACATGACCGCCGAATCACCACTGGTCGCAGACCTATCCAGATATATTAGTAATACAGTTATACCACAGATATATTAATAATACAGTTACATCACAGCTTCCTTCGGTCCACCAGTTACACCAACGTATAAAAGCAACACAATTGGGGTTAAAATACAAAGGAACAGTACCGATCATGTACGTCACGTGACGTACATGATCGCCGAATCACCACTGGTCACAGACCTATCCAGATATATTAGTAATACAGTTATACCACAGATATATTAATAATACAGTTACACCACAGCTTCCTTCGGTCCACCAGTTACACCAACGTATAAAAGCAACACAATTGGGGTTAAAATACAAAGGAACAGTACCGATCATGTACGTCACGTGACGTACATGATCGCCGAATCACCACTGGTCACAGACCTATCCAGATATATTAGTAATACAGTTATACCACAGATATATTAATAATACAGTTACACCACAGCTTCCTTCGGTCCACCAGTTACACCAACGTATAAAAGCAACACAATTGGGGTTAAAATACAAAGGAACAGTACCGATCATGTACGTCACGTGACGTACATGATCGCCGAATCACCACTGGTCAGAGACCTATCCAGATATATTAGTAATACAGTTATACCACAGATATATTAATAATACAGTTACACCACAGCTTCCTTCGGTCCACCAGTTACACCAACGTATAAAAGCAACACAATTGGGGTTAAAATACAAAGGAACAGTACCGATCATGTACGTCACGTGAGCCCAGGATGATTTCTGGGGAATATTATGGGAAGATTTGCCAATCTTGACCTGAAATGGTGCATTCTGGTGCATGAAATCTCATATATTTTGATACTCGTGTCTGAGGAAATGACAAGCCCCCCCCCCACATAAAGGTAACCAGAGAATGACCAATTTGGAGGAATAAAATTGTGAGAATTCAGAGAAAACTGCGGAGTTAGCATGCCTGTGAAATAAAGAGTGCCAATCAAGTGACGTACATTATCGGCGACTCGGCTAAAAAGACAAATATATATGTATTTATACGTACATTTAAAGTATAGCTCCCGTTGGTCCCCTAGTGAATCAGTAGGGCACTGTAAAACCTACGTACAAATCACAGATCGATATATATATTAAGAAATTTCCCCAATCACACACAAATAGCGATGTTTGAACAGATATTGAAAATATACAGCAGTCCAACATTATAGCACTCCAATGCACTATATGGGTATATATCTAAAACTGGACATCGACATCCATGTATCAGAGTCCTTCTAACAGAAAGCTATATTCAGTCTCATCAAAGTAGAAATACATAGGTTGCTATATGAAGGAGAGGGCCATGTTCATGCCTATGTGTATGTCTGTGTGGGTGTACATTAGTCTGTGTCCATGTGTGTCTGCATTCATGCTACAGTCATAGGGTGTTTTTAGGCAAATTTCACTTTTTTGTGATTTTGAACTTTTTTCTCGCCAAATCCGGTGTTTTTAGGCAAATTTCACTTTTTTGTGATTTTGAACTTTTTTCTCGCCAAATTAGGTGTTTTTAGGCAGATTTCACTTTTTTGCGATTTTGAACTTTTTTCTCGCCAAATAGGGGTTTTTTAGGCGAATTTCACTTCTTTGCGATTTTGAACTTTTTTCTCGCCAAAAGCTGTGGAATCTGCCTCCATGCGTGATCCCATTGATGGACTCTGGATAGACCCATGCATAGTGAAGACCTACATAGTGGACATGAGGTCAAGTTAAAAAGTGCAAGTCACTTGTTTTGCAACTTGCACTGAACTGAACCTAATAGCCCTTGACTGGATTGTCAACAATCAATTAAACTATGACCAAACTCCCTCTATTTCGGAGACCAAATACACTATCAAATGATTTATATTTTTTCAAAATAACACCCTGTGTAGAATGGCTCGGTATTCAGGAATCCTACTGCGAATAAAAAAATGTCAAATTCTAATTCTAAATACCTGAAAATTGAGAAATGCTGACGTTCACGGGTTATGTAGGAAATGTACTAAAAACAGCAAAAAAGGGCAACAAAACCCTAATTTTCTCAAAAACTGTTCAGTAGGATTTTTTCTAACTGAGGTTCCACTGTTTTCTACCCTCATATTACACATTGACATAGAGAATATATTGACACCTAGTCAGGATTTTGCGCTCGGAGCAATCTGTGAGGCGAAAAACAGCCAAAATGAGCCACTGGTCTGAATTATAAAACTGGGCATCGATCACTATAGAGCTACAAAGAGACAGAGAATCGATGTGCAGTAAAAATGTTAGTCATCCTTTCCGGCCCTCGCCAGCATTATTAGTTCCAGCACGTCGGTGGGATCGTGGCGATAATTTTCGTGTCCGTCGTTCGATCTTGTCCTGCAAACAACACGTGTCACACACTTTGGTTAGCTGTGTAAATTCGGTTGGGAAAAAAGGGACATGTGGATTTTGCTGTGCTCAACTCCATGTATACATATATTTAGTTCTGAACCACATCATATATATATATATATATCCAGTCCACTTTTTGTTTAAAGCAGGTAGTAAGTTATTTCACACCAGACAGTGTACTACTCAAAATGTCGTATTAATTTGATACATTATTAGACGAAGAAGAGAAAAGTATTAACCACCCCAAGAGAGGGTATAGCTTATCAATTATAGAAATGATTCCAGGCAGGCAGGCACTTATCACTAACCTGAGACAGGGTACTACTTATAATAACATGTACAAACTTAAAGCACTAGAAGTATAACAGGGTAGCCAATGACAAGGTAGTTTTAAATTCCTAGACTTTTCCGTGACATATCGCAGACATAATATCGAGGTTGCCGTACAATCACGACATAAACCCCTTGGTTTTAGATATCCTCAAACTATGACTAAGCACTACTTATTAAACTTTTCTTGTAATTGGCGAGTGATTATTATTGTACAACAAGGGTATTGTGTATCGCGTGCGCGCAAAATATGTACCTCCTCCTTTTTGAGCATTAACATATTTT
Organism: Harmothoe impar; assembly: GCA_947462335.1. Classification (NCBI taxonomy): domain Eukaryota; kingdom Metazoa; phylum Annelida; class Polychaeta; order Phyllodocida; family Polynoidae; genus Harmothoe; species Harmothoe impar. Next base: position 73,155 of record CANHQG010000017.1, read on the forward strand.
TCTCTCTTAATAAAATATATAAATAGGCTTTTTTCAAAGAAGACAGGTGAATTTTTTCGTATTGCAAAGACTTCGGCAATTCCCGCACATTTACCCTGACAGTGGCAACCCTGTCTAACTGAGAGCAAACAGCCAGAAACAGGCATTCCTTAAGTGCAGTTCTTTTAATTATAATGTTCAAAATACATAATTGTTGTTAACCCACCTTGTTGCTAGCCGGTAGAAGTCCCCGGAATTTAGTGTGTCTCCGGAGTCTGACGACTCGGAGGAGGGCGGGGTTTTGGGACGCATACGTCCTAGCTTGCGCAAAACCTCGCCCTCCTCCAGGGAGGGCGCAGCGTGCGGGGGTGAGGGCAGCTTGGTCCAGCCCACCGGCAAAGTCACGGGGCTCGCGTGTGCTATGAAAGAAACCAAAATGAACATGTATATCAAGGCACATTTGTAAGACATGTACAGGATCGGTGAAGTACAGGATCTTTGATGTATTTACTTGCTTATTTTTCCTGAGCATGTATAAACCATAATTTAAGATGCCAAGAATTATGCATATGCGGGTATTTCTATCTTTGTGGATGACATTACAACACCGATCATGTACGTCACATGACGTACATGATCGGTGACGTACATGATCGGTGACGTACATGATCGCTCATGTATTGACTTCCACACCCTTCCTGAGTAAGTTTAAAGCTAGATTAATTTAACCAAGTTGTACCTATGATGGGGGTCTTGATATGTTAGTTGTAAGAACTATGCAGATGGGAGTATTAAGATCATTGTATACGACATTACAACACCGATCATGTACGTCACGTGACGTACATGATCGGTGACGTACATGATCGTTGATTTATTGACTTCCTTACCCTTCCTGAGTATGTTTAAAGCTAAATTACACTAACCAAGGCGTGCATATGATGTGGGTCTTGATATGTTAGTTGTTAAAGCTATGCAGATGGGAGTATTAATATCATTGTAGATGACATTACAAGAACGCTCATGTGACGTACATGATCGGTGACGTACATGATCAAGGCAAAGCCTGGGCCAACCTAGTACTCCTGGAACAAGTTCAAGTTGTGTTGACTCACGTTTGGATGTTGCGTTACTAGTGGAGCTGGAGGGTACTGCCGTGTCACTTCTCGGTGTATTAGAGCACGCGAATGGACCTGGCTGCAGCTCCGGGTTCTCCAGTATCCGTTGCTTTCGAGCCGGTGTGACATGCTGCAGTTTAGTGGAGCCTAGGGGTACGGCTGAGTGATCGGCTTGTTGCTCGTTCAAATTTTGGTCACTGCGTGTGGGGGTGAGGGCAGCCTTGTCCATCCTCTGCGAATTAGAGCAGGCGACTGGACTTCGCTGCAGCTCCAGGTTCTCCAGGATTCTTTCCCTTTTAGCCGGTGTGACACGCAGCGATTTGACAACTAGACTAGAAATTGTTCCAATGGTACTAGGTTGGCCAGGGCTACTAGGGGTGTGGTAGTTGACGACAACACCGCTTCCCTGACCAGGGTTGAATGGTGCAGGGTTATGATGTCGATCGGTGACATGGCGAACAGGACTGGATGCTCCAAGATCACATTTGGAAGGGGAGCTGGAGTACGTACTGCGTTTGGGACGGCTGCTGGGGTCGCGAGCAGGACTGGATGCACAAACATCTGCTTTGGCAGGGGAGCTGTGGTGCCGACTACTCCGGGTAGTGGAACGGCTGTTGGGGTCGCGAGCAGCAGCACTGGATGCACGAACATCTGCTTTGGGAGGGGAGCTGTGGTGCCGACTACTCCGGGTAGTGGAACGGCTGCTGGGGTCGCGAGCAGGACTGGATGCACGAACATCTGCTTTGGCAGAGGAGCTCTGGTGCCGACTACTCCGGGTAGTGGAACAGCTGTTGGGGTCGAGAGCAGCAGCACTTGATGCACGAACATCTGCTTTGGCAGGGGAGCTCTGGTGCCGACTACTCCGGGTAGTGGAACGGCTGTTGAGGTCGAGAGCAGCAGCACTGGATGCACGAACATCTGCTTTGGCAGAGGAGCTCTGGTGCCGACTACTCCGGGTATTGTAACGCCCGCTGGGGTCGCGAGCAGGACTGGATGCGCCGCCATCATGTTTGGCAGTGGAGCTGTGGTGCGGAGTAGGACGGGTACTGGAACAGCTGCTGGTGGGAGTGACTTTGTGTGGCTTCTGCTTCTGTGTTTCTGAAATATGCCAATTTTTTCCATTGATTCGATTTTCTATTTCATTTTCACCAGTGAATGGATGTAGCGTTGACTGAATTATCGACTGAGAAACACTGCAGGTCGACAGTGGTGAGAACAACCCTGCTAGAATAAAATACACTAGCGCACGGTGCTGCGGAGGGATCGCGAGCGATGGGGTAAAAAAGGATGTTTGTACAACATATTTTTTGGTACTCACCTTCCTCAGTCTGACGGCTCATACTAGGGCACGGGGAGCGGCTGGGAGTGACTTTGCGTGGCTTCTGCTTCTGTGTCTCTGAAAGATGCCAATTTTTTCCCTTTGATTTGATATTCTATATCATTTTCAACAGTGAATGGATGTAGCGTTGACTGAATTATCGACTGAGAAACACTGCAGGTCGACAGTGGTGAGAACAACCCTGCTAGAATAAAATACACTAGCGCACGGTGCTCATAGGGATCGCGAGCGATGGGATAAAAAAGGATGTTTGTACAATATATTTTTTGGTACTCACCTTCCTTAGTCTGACGGCTCGTACTAGGGCACGGGGAGCGGCTGGGAGTGACTTTGCGTGGCTTCTGCTTCTGTGTCTCTGAAAGATGCCAATTTTTTCCCTTTGATTTGATATTCTATATCATTTTCAACAGTGAATGGATGTAGCGTTGACTGAATTATCGACTGAGAAACACTGCAGGTCGACAGTGGTGAGAACAACCCTGCTAGAATAAAATACACTAGCGCACGGTGCTCATAGGGATCGCGAGCGATGGGATAAAAAAGGATGTTTGTACAATATATTTTTTGGTACTCACCTTCCTTAGTCTGACGGCTCGTACTAGGGCACGGGGAGCGGCTGGGAGTGACTTTGCGTGGCTTCTGCTTCTGTGTCTCTGAAAGATGCCAATTTTTCCCCATGATTCGATTTTCTATTTCATTTTCAACAGTGAATGGATGTAGCGATGACTGAATTATCGACTGAGAAACACTGCAGGTCGACAGTGGTGAGAACAACCCTGCTAGAATAAAATACACTAGCGCACGGTGCTGCGGAGGGATCGAGAGCGATGGGATAAAAAAGGATGTTTGTACAATATATTTTTTGGTACTCACCTTCATTAGTCTGACGGCTCATACTAGGGCACGGGGAGCGGCTGGGAGTGACTTTGCGTGGCTTCTGCTTCTGTGTCTCTGAAAAATGCCAATTTTTTCCCTTTGATTTGATATTCTATTTCATTTTCAACAGTGAATGGATGTAGCGTTGACTGAATTATCGACTGAGAAACACTGCAGGTCGACAGTGGTGAGAACAACCCTGCTAGAATAAAATACACTAGCGCACGGTGCTGCGGAGGGATCGCGAGCGATGGGGTAAAAAAGGATGTTTGTACAACATATTTTTTGGTACTCACCTTCCTTAGTCTGACGGGGCCGGTAGTGTGGGCTCTTCATAGGGTGCTCAGCCTCCGTCTCAGAGGGCTCATAGTTCGGGTCTGATTCATGTGACGCGGGGCGTTGGGGAGCTTTCTTCCGCCGTGTTTTCCTATCAGGAAGGTCCGGCAGAAGTACGCGTTGGTTCGGTGTGTCGCTGTCGCTATCGGAGTCTGACGAGGAGTCACGTGCGTCATCAGCGCCACCGCCCTTGGCATCTGCGGCTCTCCGGTGACGGGCTATTTTGCGAGTCGCAAACTCGTTCTCCCAGGCGGTGCTTCCCTTTTTAGGTCTGTTTCTCTGGAAGAAACAACAAAAGTGCATTCATCAGTGTCCATGATTCATTCCAGTGATATAGAATAGAAAACTGGGATATTGAAGAAAACACTCAATTCACAAGTAGTGACTGCGCCAGCGAATAGTACCTGTTTTCAATTTAAGACAACATTAAATTTCGAGCCTCCCACCACCCTCCGTACCAGGGCTGCATTCATGCATCATGACGACAAAGGGCATAATACACCAATGCAAGTCATGGACATCCTGTGGTAATTCGGGTGCAATTTGGGAAAAAAACTTATTAAAAATCAGTATTCTATCCTCCATGATTATGAGTGGAAACTTTTTTTCACATGTAAAGTTTCAAGCACTTTGTTAATTTCAGACTTAAAATGCAGTATTCTGGTGCATTTGAGCAGGATTCAAGCCTTACATTTGTATTATTCTTTATGACTGGGGCTATAATCTTGCATTCCGTAGACAACTTTTGGAATAGTTTAACGTTGAAATGAATTTTAAAGGGATAAATGAATTGGTTGGAGGCCTGAATTTGCAGGGTAGGAAGGAAGTTCGGATAAATTCGATTCACAGGCAGTACCAGATCTGACGGTGCTGTACATGATGGGCATGTGACGTATATGATCGGCATGTGACGTACATGATCGGCATGTATTAACATGATCTTTGATGTATTTACTTGCTTAATCTTCCTGAGCATGTTTCGTCCAAAATTTAATTGTGGCGGACATTACAACACCGATCATGTACGTCACATGACGTACATGATCGGTGACGTACATGATCGGTGACGTACATGATCGGTGACGTACATGATCGCTCATGTATTGACTTCCACACCCTTCCTGAGTAAGTTTAAAGCTAGATTAAAGTAACCGAGTTGTACCGATGATGTGGGTCTTGCTATGTTAGTTGTAAGAACTATGCAGATGGGAGTATTAATATCATTGTAGATGACATTACAACACCGATCATGTACGTCACATGACGTACATGATCGAAATGTGACGTACATGATCGAAAAGTGACGAACATGATGTCCAGAAATGTGATGTACAATTTTAAGAGTTCTAAAAATGGGAACAAATACATGTATCTCATAATGCAGTTAACTATCACACCAGACCATGTAAGTCACTATGTACAGTTAAGTGGGAGGTGAATGAAGTTGGCTAAAAATATTTGATAATGTTGACAATGTTGATAATTAATACAAACTTACAAGTACGTAATAAACACGGAGTAAATTAATTTCAGTTAATCTTTTTCATATATAGGATGCAAATTCTCCTTGGTTATTTATGGATGAACATATTATTAAATCATTATAAATGTCAATGAAGGTATAGATCTATAAATGGTGGTGGACCCCTAAGATTGACAAGGCGACCTGGCCTTTTCGTAAATCGACAGGGGACATGAGAAAAGTGACAAATCCAGGAGAAAAACAAAGATACCGACAAATGACATGACCATTTATAAATTAAAATTGACATGGGGACCCCCATCAACACCACAAATATTAAGTAATTAATACAGTTTTCATACTCACTTTTGAGACGTCAGCAAAATGACGCCTGCCCTCCGGGGTGAGCATCTTCCGGTTTCTGCTGACCCTTGTGTTCTTTTTGCGTCGGACACGATCATAGATTTTGAAATCTTCTGCGGACAGCGTGCTCGAAAACTCCTTTACCATGTCGACCCATTCGACCAGCTCGTCAACGCTGCAGCCGTTTGGAGGCTCCTGGATCGGGTCTGTGCGGAAAGGCGGTTGTGCTTCTGCCATTTCGGTGAATCTCTGAAAAATGTTTAGTTATTTATATCCATTAATCTATAAATACGTCAAAGCATCTAGACATCTACAGTAAATTGCTGACAACCTAGTTAATTTATTTCACGTTGGCTGGCGAAGCATAAAATACACGGCTCCAATTGCATAAGGGAGTGATCAGTTTTTAACACTGGGTCACCCCCCCCCCCCGGTCAATGGGTCCAATTTTTTTTTGCCCCCCCCGAAACCCACCTCCCCCCCCCCTTTTGTTAAATAAAAAAATCATTCCCTAATATTACGAAGAAGTGTTGAGTACACCAACAGAATAAGTAGACAAAATTGCAAATGTGATTGAGTTTGCTCTTCTTTTTTTTCAAATAAGGGAGTGATCATTTTTTAACAACAGGGGGGGGGTGGGTTTCGCGCGCGGAACGCGCAAATAGACAAAGGTTCACGAGTATAGTTCCCCACTGAGGGTTATTTCACGAGGCGGAGCCGAGTGAAATAACCCTCAGTGGGGAACTATACTCGTGCTCCTTTGTGTTTATTTCATGTTATTATTAACTATATTCCTCAAAATTCCACTTAATTGATCTAAAAATGCTATTTTACAGTGTTTAAATCATCAATTTTAATTATTTAAAAGGCTGTGAAATACGGGAGAGGGTTGTTAAGTCAATGGGACGGCCGTATTTACCATGAAATAAAATTGTTTAACACCCCCCCCCCGGTCAAGGAGTCAAAGTTTTTCACCCCCCCCCCTTAGGGTATTAGATCGGCTCGCGCGCGGCCCTTTTGAAGCATAGTAACATGCGGGCTTTTTGGCTCAAAACAGGTTAAATTTTTTTGCCCCCCCCCCAAGAGGGGTCCAAATTTTTGCCCCCCCCCCTCCCCAAACCCACCACCCCCCCCCCCCCTGGGTGTGGGTGGACAGGGATACTTCTACATTTATAAAGCATGACCTTCAGCAAGGTAGAGGTCAGGGGAGGATAAAGTTGAACTATTCTTTTCATAGCCTTATCTGAACATTCACGATTGTCCGAACTGCTCGGACAATGTTTTGTCGGTATAGGGGGGGTGACGGCATTGCTACACCGTACACTGAATTCATTGCTAAAGGGGAGGTACAATATGCACAGTAAACCCATTTTATATATTTGCTTTCTAAAAAAGACGCTTCCAAACTAACTGGCGGGGGCCGCCGGATACCCGGGGCACGAGGGAGCGAGTGGCGAGTCGATCAAAACCAGCTCGCATTTTGTTTATGTTTTCGGTCATATCGTGATGACAATTATGCTTTTTCCGGAAAATAGGTGAGCTATACTTTACAGGACACTACTGTTACAGTTTCATATCAAAATAGTTGAGAAATATAGGCAATATCGGAGGAAAATGAAGCGTGAAATGCTACCCACCTTGTAAACACTAGAGTGGCGCTGAATATCCTGCGCAGTAGCCGGGAACCAGCGCAACCCACGCGGGGGCGGAATTACTCAACAGGGGGCGCGCGGGTGTGAGTTTCCCGCCGCAAAAAATGTTGTTTTGATCAATTTGGGGATGTTTTTGGTGGTTGGATTAGAGATCATGTACGTCACTGTAGCCGATCATGTACGTCACATTAGGACAAAATACACAATCGAATGATTTATACCGACACAACCCTACGTAATTTAACAAAATGCAGTGTTGTTCATAACACTAGGCTGAAAGGAAGAACGAACAGTGCAGTTCCTCACCTTTAAATATGACAAGGTTACATGATACAGACATTTCAAGTTTCCCGATCATGTACGTCACTTTTTTCCGCAAATGAAAGAACAAGGCTATGGGACTGGAAAGGGGAGGGGGGGGGTTAATTTCTGTTATCCACACCCTGTGTACACTAACGCATAACACATGTTGACACGTTACAGCACATAAATATGAAGGAGGGATGCCAAATTCGGCCATTTGAAATTACCCGATCATGTACGTCACTAGGCCGCTTTTTTTTTTTTTTTTAATTGATAAATAAAATGGGTAGGGGGGGGTCATTGGTTCTACATTTTACACTGTACAGGTTAAGTGGGTTAAAACGAATACAAAGGAGTGCAAAAAATTGGCTGACAGAAGGTATGAAGGGTGCAAAGAAGACAAACCGTGAGAAAATGTTACGATTTAATTGAAAAAAATTTCATTCAGCCCCCCCCCTTGTTGCACAATTGAATGATTTGGACATTATTTTTTCACCCCTGTTTCCGCTAAAAATAGTAATGGCCTGTAGGTTTGGTTAGATGAGTCAAATATATTAACGCAGGGGGTAAAAGGTGGATTTTGTACTCTGCCGATCATGTACGTCCGCCGATCATGTACGTCCACCGATCATGTACGTCACTTTTTTAGTTGCACTGATTTGGTGAGAGTGAGCCATTTTTCTACGGGTCACTCGTGATTGTACGGTCTTTTAAAAATTTTGAAACACTTTTCGCAAACGTCCTGCGTCATGTTTTTCTTTTTTTTTGTTTTTTCACTTATTTACCAATTATTAAAAAAAATAAACGTTATTTATCACTTCGAATACTAGACGCCTCTTACTACACGATACTATTAGCATAGTGAAAGGCGACTGTAGTCTAGGATCGAATTCAACAGATGTCCATCTTACTGCAGGGATCAGACGAGAGTGGTCAACACTGGAGTGTCACAGCTCACTTTTATGTCTTTGGGTACAGCTGCATACAACCCTTGAACATACATTGCGACGTCGCTGCGACCCATGTCGTCTTGCAACACTTTCATCAGAGCCATAGGCTCAGACGTCTCGTTGTACTTCCAAGCTCTCAGCACTTCATAGACAGGGTTCTTCACAGTCCTGTCAGAAGGCACAGGTTGAGAGATGAAAGCTACTTCATGAGAAGTCAACCCTAAGTAGATCCCTATGGTCTTCCAGTCTCTAGGGCAGAGCTCAGCTAAAAGAGAGAAATATTTCTGCACTTTCCACTCCATGTCTCCACTCTCTAAGCCATCCCACATGTCATGCTTGTCCATGTACTCACGTGAGAAGTTGATGAGGTCCATACGGTAAGATTCTTCCAAGGCGGCGGCTAGGTCCTTCCACCTAGTAGTACAACTTTTCTGGTACCAAGTAGTGAACATTTCTCTAGCTTGAGTTATGACACTTGTCTCACAACTGAGATATCCCATATCCTTCAAGTTCACTTCAAGGTATGAACCTAACCGTATGTAATCTGATGTCGGCAACTTACTACTTATTTTCAGTAGCATAGCGTCTGACAAGTATCCTAACGGCTCTGCTTTGAAGTATGATGATACAGGTACTACTGCAGCAGAACCAATAACAGGAGCAGCGTCTGCGCTGGTATCAGACGACTCGTTGTTGGAACAGGGCAACCACACAACTTCGTAAGGTGGTGGTGAGGGCAGTCGCCACGGACCGGACGCGCTACCAGTGGAAATGAGGTCGAAAAACGGACTGTGCTCCTGTAACCCTTCGGGTTCCTCGTACACCTCGTCGTCAGCGTCGTTCTCTGTCTCACCCTGTTGCTTTAGGGCATGTATGTCTACTACGCGCTGCTGGGGCTGAGTATCCGAATAGCTGTAAGTCTCAGCGCGAGCGGCGTTGATGGCGTCGGTTGATGTAGCGGTGGAGAGGTTCTGTGCAACGTGCTGCGTGTCAGTACTAGTAGCGGCAGTCGCAGCAAGAGGTGTAGCAGCAGCAGCAGCAGCAGCAGCAGCAGCAGCAAGCGCAGCGCTAGCAGGTGCAGCAGTAGCAGGCGCAGCAGTAGCAGGCACAGCAGCAGCAGGCGCAGCAGCCTCAGCAGGCGCAGCAGTAACAGGCGCAGCAGTAGCAGGCGCAGCAGCAGCAGCAGCAGCAGCAGCAGTAGCAGCAGCACTAGCAGCACGAGGATCACCAGCAGCCGCAGCAGGCGCAGCAGTAGCAGCAGCAGCGTGCTTAGCAGCAACAACCGTCGCGAGTGTAACAACGTCGCTACCACGACGACTACTACTACCACTACTACTGCTGCGTGCGCTCGCTACAGCGGGAGGGTGATAAGACCAAGCGGTTGCGGCGGTAGTCTCAATTTCAGTAGCAAGAGGTAACGCTGACGGTAAACGATCACCGTTCTGCGTACTCTTCTTGTTCTTGAACTCGATTAGATCCTTGGACGACACTAGTTGTTGTGTTTTGCTCATGGTGGTGACTGTAGAGAGAAGTAAAAGACTGAGTGAGTGAATGGGTGTTTCCAGCCCCCTTATATACTCCTTCTCGCTTCTAGAGCTAAGCTACTTACGGCTCTGTTCAGCTGCCGCCGGCTGACCGGCGGCCATTCACAAAGAGAAACAAAAAGACATAAGGCATGACGTTTTCAGCTGGAGCCCTTTCCCCCTCCCCTTTCAGAGATCGACTGACATGAGCTAAGCTACTTACTGCCTTGTTCAGCAATTCAACGTGCGTTAGCTGTATAAAGGATTAAGCAGTTGCTGCCGCCGGCTGACCGGCGGACATTCACAAAGAGAAACAAAAGACATAAGTCATGACGTTTTCAGCTGGATCTCTTTCCCCCTTTTTTGAGAGATTGACTGCCATGAGCGGGCGGTGTACCGACTGTGCTAATTCAACGCGCATTAGCTGTATAAAGGATTAAGCAGTCATGAGCTTAGAGTGTGTATACAAAAAACTACAGGAGGCGTGTAGTGTGAAGCAGGACCCCCTAAGACGGGTGTGTCTGTCTGTGAGTAGAGTCGTGTGCATGTGGTGAGCGACTTAAGTGTAAAACAAAAAAAAATCACCGCCTCCTGCCGTGGTGAGTAGACCGGCCGGCGGCGGCCGGCTAGTTCAATAGGGGTGACAGCTGACTAAGGCTGTGCATGAAAATCCGATTTTCACCTGACCTCTGACGTTTGTTACAATGAATGCCAAAGGGGGAGAGAGTCGTCCTCAGGTAGGGGGTAGGAGGTAAGGCTAATGGATAAGGAAAAAACACCATTTTCAGCTGGCCACCACAGATGGCGATGACATACCCCTCGTCATCTAAGCTCTTAAGAAGCTCTTACGGAGCGGAGCGGCTGCTGGACAGCTGGGGTGCTGTTGGAAATAGGATTAAACTCCCTCTGTATAAAAGCTCTGATTTCTGTTGGAAAAAAACCATATCACCTCTGACCACAGTAACGTCTACTACCACCACCACCAGCACCACCGCCGCCGCTACCGCCGCCGCCGCCAGTCACAGCTGATCGCCTCATTAAAGCATGTGACGTCGTCACTTCTAGTCACATGCTTCATCAAGTCGCTTCCAGTCACGTGATCCTAAAGACCCTCACTTCCTAAACAAAAAAAAATGAAGAGACACGCTTCTTCCTCTCGAGAGGAAGAAGCGTGTCTCTCGATTGAAATCTTTTTCTTTTCTTTTTTTCTTAAAAGAGACAAACGCCCCTTAGAGTGCCCCCCACCCCCCTAGAGTGCCCCCCTCCCCCCTCCCCCCCTCCCCCCCACCCGCCCCATGCATCCTAAAAGGGCCCCCCTCCCCATGCATCTTAAAGGGGCCCCCCCTCCCCCCCCCCTCCCCTCCCCTCCCCTTCCCTCCCCTCCCCTCCCCTCCCCCCCCCCTTATACACTCTAAAGAACGCTTCTACCTAGTTCAATAAGTCACTTCCAGTCGCTCGTAAAACAATAAAAAATGAAAAAAAAACAAAACTTATATCGTAGTGTTTTTTATTAGTTTACCGAAAAAAATAAGAGACTCGCCTCCTCCTCCCCTCCTTCTCCTCCTCCTCCTCCTCCTCCTCCTCCCAAAAAAAAGATATCACATTTTAAAGCGCGTGACCCCTTAAAGACGCTCATCTCTTCATTAAGTCGCGTGACGTCACTTCTTCTTCCGGTCACGTGATCAATCAGGTCACTTCCGGTCACGTGATCCTCAATGAGGTCACTCACTTCCGGTTGGCCATTAGGTCATGTGACGTCACTTCCGGTCACGTGACTCATCAGGTCACTTCCGGTCACGTGATCCTAAATTAGGTCATATGACGGCACTTCCGGTCCCCTAAGTAGGTCATATGACGTCACTTCCGGTCCATAAGTAGGTCATATGACGTCACTTCCGGTCACTCGACCAAATGGCGGCCTCTGATTGGCTAACTAGGTCACGTGACGTCACCACAAATCCCCTAAGTAGGTCACTTCCGGTCACGTGACCAAATGGAGGCCTCTGATTGGCTGCATGTCGATTGAGTAATAAACAGTACTTAACTATAGTCCCGTTCCGATACATACAATACTACTCCTATCCATTACTGTACTCACCCTGTTATCACTGAGTAACTATTATCAACCACCTTTTAACACTTATTGACCCTTTGTCTACCAACCCGAGACCACAAACTTCAGCCTTGATAGGTTTAATATTGAATAAGTTACCTGTACTGCAGCCTGTAATTCTGTGACATCTAGCCAAATATCGAGCTCCTGTACAAGGCACTGGTAGTATCCTCTCTAAGCGCACAAAGTATGATATCACAGATTTATACATAAACATGTTGCAGTTCACTGAGTATTGGTGTCAGTGTGTCTGGATCCCTACCAGCATATGTATTTGACTGATATTTTTCAGGCCCAGTGGGAGGAGCAGCCGTAGGCCAGATACCAAAGGTAGTCTCTATTTATAACTGAATTAATGGTATTCACATTATTCATGATCATTCTATTGCTGAGAGAGATGTGTATGTATTGAGAGAATAAGAAAACAATGTCAGCTCTGGTATTTGTTAATTACACCAAGGCTCATAAATATTAGACACAGTTCGACTATCAACTAACTAAGGTATCAATGTTGAATTGAAATTCCTCTGTGTAGCAACAATGTGGCCACAAAAAAGGCTGCTGAACAGCAGAATGTGGAACAAAGAAATAGATGCCTCTCTTTGCACATTCACCAAAGTTTACTTCATCTTAGAGTTTTAGTACAGTATGGCATCCAGAAAGGGTGACTTTTTCATGATCAAGTAGTGTTTAGATTGGTTTTAGCAGAATGCACCTAATCTTGTCCGTTTTTCTTTTTGCAAACATCTCATATCAGGAGATTCACAGGACAATTATTTCTCAAAATTTAGTAGCATAAATTAGAATGCAGGAATTTGAGGTTATATTCATCTATTTAACAGTCACGCTTCAGATAGGTTCAAAAACTTTATTGACCATTTTTCTTAAAAGTCACCACTTCTTGCTTCTATAGAAAGGAACATAACTACTACAGCTCTACCTCTAAAAGCCTTTTATTGTCTGTGAAGTTAAACATGAACATAGCATTGATCTGCTTCATCACACTTTGACAGTTAGTGGATAACGATGTGTTAGCAAATGTCCATTAGTAGCCTAATGGAGCATTGACATCAACAACATTTACTTTAGACAGATATAAACATGTTAAAAGCTGTCAGCAACTGTTTCTGACACCAAGTCAACATTTTAAAGTAAATCAATTGCAGGATGACATGGTAGCATAATGGACCATGCTCTGTTATCATCATGATGCCTTAGTGCAAAACAAGCTGTAGGTCACTAATGCTGTATTCCTACGGCATGTCAACTCTAAGCCATAGATGCAAGGCATGATACATTAGAGCAATGCTAAGAAGTGCATTACATGCAGTTCATTGTTGTATCAAGCGTGTTGTATCATGAATTGGAGGCAGGATAAAAGTCAATGAATATCAAATCTGCTTCATCAGCACTTCTACCTGTGTATGAGTCACATGACCTGTCCTGCTCACCGGGCTGCAGCACATGGACACCTATTGCAGAACTCACATAACTACAGAGCTACAAGTCAAAGCTCGGTCTACTGATACTTAATTACCCATCCTCTGTTTGGCACAGATCAGTCAGTGCCTGAGTAACTTTAAACACATTTACTACATCATGGTCTTCATTGAGAACGAGACCTTTCCAGCTGGAAATAATTTCACCACAGAAAGTGAATCACCTTATTTGATCACAAGCCTATCTACCTGTGTGATAGGGACAGTGTTGAATAGTCTTGTTATCATTGTGATACTGTATGGGTCCCTGATGAGGATGTCAGTCTTCATGGTTCTGCTGCTGGTCCTGGCTGTGTTTGATAACTTGTACCTGTGGTTAGTTACAGTCTTACAGACTACAGACATACATGGCCTATTCCTGCTCTCCGCTTCACTCTGGATTTGCCGTTTTCTTTTGTTTGGCCTTCACACAGCTTCCAATGTTTTCTCTTGGGTAATTGTACTGATTTCAGCGGAACGGACCATAGCTGTTTTCAGGCCATTAAAAGTACACATCTACTGTGCGAGAAGAAAAGTGATGTACACGCTTTTCCTTATTATCATTGTACTATGCATCATTGACATTCCTCTTCTATTTACATCTGACTTTAGAATTCATAACAATTTTCACATGTGCCAATCATTTGGATCGGCATCTCTGATTCATAGTACCTATTCCATTTTTCTTGGATGTGTATAATGCATCATACCTTGTTGCATTATATTAGTATTAAATGCACTGAAGATAAACTCCAGGAGAAAGCTCAGAGTCAAACACCAAACATATCAACAAGGAAGATCTACACATATGTCAAGCAGCCTGACTATCATAATGTTTTCTATGTGCATTGTCTTTGCAGTGACTACATTACCAGGAAGAATTATAGAAATTATCAGAACAATATCACTTGGATTAGGCACTACCCACTATGAGAACTATCTCTTAATAGCATACAGACTGGATGGTATTAACCACAGTGTGAATTTCCTGCTGTATTGTATATCAGGGTCGGTGTTTAGACAAACATTTGTCAGTCTCTTTAAGAATTGCAATGTCAGACAGAAAGCCACACCTATTAAAGAGTCAGTTCAGACAATAGAGTCACAGATCTGATAAAAAATGTTGTACAGACATGACTGCCTTCATGTATTGAAACATGACTTCTATACTAAGCATATGCATGTGGTATTATGACTCATGGTGTGGGCTTTGGGCAACTTCAACTGTGGGCTTTGGGCAACTTCAACTGAGAAAAAGGGTGGGGTTGTTATATCTAGTTTTTTATTATTCATTGTAAAATGTTCTCCCTGTTGAGGTCTGACAACATAGGTATGTAGGTTGAAATATTTTGGCCCAATGATTATTGAAAATCTTTAAAGTATCAATAATGAGCGGTGAAATGTCACATTGACTCATGGCTAATAAGAGCAACTCTGTGTGCACGATCAATAAGGCACTGACATTAGCCAAAAAAAAAGGAAGGTTTGTTTCGGGTCACCCGACCGACCCTATCAAAACAGGGCCGACCCTATGTTATTTTATGCAATTTTGAAGAAATTTTCATATTTTTACAGATTTTTGGTCAATTTTAGGGTCTTCGGAGAGACTGGGTAGTACTTTCATGTTAAAAAAAAGTTTAAAAAAAAAATCCGACCTACCGACCCTACATTTTCTTGCCATGTTACCTGAAACAAACCTTCTTTCTTTTTGGCCTTATCAACCTTTTTTTTCAACCTTTGAAAATCTCAGTGTGAACCGTGACATGGCTTGAATATAAAGTCTTACAATCTTACAGTCTTACGATCTTACAATCAGCAATTTATTATCAAAGAAATATAGGCTCTCTGTGCTATATCCAAGCAAAGTGTGACAAATGGACCCTCACCTACTTGTCTGAAGTATTTGCATCTCAATGAGAGATACCAGCCTCCCATGATACAAGGCCCAGCAGCTGGTGCTGAAGTCCATGTGGTAAATAGTGGTGAATAAACATACAAGGTTGGTTTTGGAGATTACAGGATCCGTAGACGCCAACCTTCACTTACCACTTCCTCCTTCATCACAGTAGACACTACTCCTGCAGGCACGACTGGTGAGTAATATTTTGAATTCCTAATGTATGATATTAAAAGTACAGCGGTAGACACTGTTTTAACTGTCGGTCACTCCTGTGTATAACACCAGAAAGGTATTGGCCTGCACATATGTCCACCTGTTGGGCCAGGGTCAAAATTATAAGAGTGAAAGTTCTTATTACAGAAGGAAATGTAAATACTTAGATTGATGTATGATGAAGTAGAACCAACATGATTAGAACCCTATATATTTCCTCCTCGCAAATGAAAATAAAAAAATACTATGGTGGCCAGGGTTAATATCTTTGAATTACTTGCAAACAAAATACTTTCTTATAACATAACTCTAGAGGACAGGCTAATTATTTTCAGATTTCTTGCAAACACAATGTTTTAGTTTCTACACATGTATAAAATTAATGATGCATATTCTTCTAGAAACTATTGATCCTTTTGCTCCCATGTAGTATCATTTAAAGTTATATTAAGGTGGCATTCCACTGCCATCAATTTGAACGACAGACATGTATCTGGCATTAATCAATCTAAGCTTAAACATTATAAAGCATTGACGGAGGGGACAGATGAGTACATCTACTGATTTGTCTGCATTTGAATACCACATGCACGGGCAACATCATACTTCCAGACCAGACCCTATAGCTGGGACTCCACTGGGGATGGATGCTATTCTCACAAAGCAGGCCCAAAAAGATCTAAAAAATTCCATCTATAAACAAACCTTAATATCTGTTACAATGACCTGACTGACATTAGTGAGAATGGACCAGAAAATCAGTTAGAGGAGTCCCAGCTTTTGTTGCATTACACAAGTAGAGAAGAGCAGGACAGTGTCACAAGATGGATAATGCATATAGCCATCATCTAAAGATAAATCCATATTTTTCTAAACTTTCGATTTTGCGAATTCCACTTGGCCTGAAGGCATAGTTCAACTTGTGAGGAGATTATTACAAGACTCTCAATTCAATATATTAGATACTTGACATATTTACAGTTGATAAACTTTGCTGGTAAGGACTGATACACACTGTACACACCCTACAACAGTGGCTCTGTGGGAGAGGAGAAATCTAGGTTATGGACATCGGTATTAAAAGGACATGGCCAAGGCTTATTGTACTATTCCAGGACAATTAGAATAATTCTTAACTTTAGCAGCTTCATTGATGAGTTATGAAGACATTACATTACAAAAAAACAAGCCTTTTCAATTTGAAAATGTTCTTTTAGTTATGCAGTTCATAAGTACATGAATTAAATACCAAAGACCTCTCAATGTGCTAACAACTGAGCAGCCCTAGGTATTGATCAATTATAGTAAACTATTGTTGACCTATTCCACATGTGAGATTTGAATATGGCATTCACTACAATTAAGCCTGCGAAAAACTACATTATCCCCTGAAATTAAATCAACCCACAAATTTACCCTCAACACTTATATATTATATCAACTCTTCCTTTACCGATCGCGCCTTTTTTTTTTGTTTGAAATATCTTTATTTGCTATAATCCATGTGCGTCGTACATAATCATATTTCCTTGGATGTTGGCATAGACAGTATAGTGAGGTCAGTACCGGTAGGATCCCACCCAGGAAAATGCCCCCATAGGATCCTACCGGTAGTTTAACATAATAATAACCTCTATAAGTCCTTCACATGGCTCGACAGCGATTATGCATTTGTGTATCATAAGATAATAAATGTTTTAACAGCATAAAGACTGGTATTATCCTTCATCCCCACTGTAGTTACAGTGTTAAGGGTTGATACTTCGGGATAAACCTAGTAATAAATCGAATGATCGGGTACCGACACAAAAAAAGAATGTATATGAGGAATTAATAAATAAAGGAGAAGGGTATTACAAGAAAGTAGTGTCGAGTATATATTTATTTATATGACTGTTAATATAGGAAAATTGTATAGATCAGGGGAGAGATGGAGTATAGGTGAGGTTACTTCTCTGGCATTTATTAGGTAGATTTTAAGGGGGGGGGCGGAGAAATTCTTTTTCTGACTAACGAACTAGTAGGGCCACAACCACCTCACGGCAATTGAGAGACTAGCCAAAGCTCAGTTTCCCTTTTGAATATTTCTACTGTCTCTGCACTTCTACGTAAGGTGGTCAAGCCATTCCAGCTCGTTGCCCCAAAGAACTCGACACTGTTTTCATAAGCTAGACCATTTGCATGGATCACCCTACACATAGGTGCTGTAAAAGCTCTGGTAGGTCTTATTCTAGTGTCACTATATTTTGAGCAATGGGCTCGTACATACATATAATTCAAAAGGTGAGCATGTCTTCTATCGCTTAACATATTAACCTTTGCGTCTCTATGGACCATTTCGGTATCAGTTAGGTGCGGGTATTTTAAACAAATTTTCAAACAGTGATTTTGGGCATACTGGAGTGGTTTTAAATAGGCTTCTGCTGTTGTCAGGAAAAGGATATCCGCATAATCAAAGTAAGGGACAATTGTCGTTTTAAAAATCTGAATAGCAATTTTTTTGTCAAAAAAGGGTCTTAGGAGGCAAAGTTTATATGTCTTATATGCGACAGTCTTGGTAACATATTTTAAATGAAGGTTTTAATTCAAGAGGGGATCTAATATCACACCGAGGTATTTATAACTAGGCACTACCTGCAGCTTCTCATTATCTAGAGTTAAATTTACATCAAGAGAGTTTAGCTTGCGCTTGCTTGCAGCAAAAATCATTAATTTGGTTTTAGTAATGTTAACAGACAGTTTATTTTGCTGGCACCAGGTTAAATAACAATCTAAATCTTGCTGGAGAAGGAGCTGTGCCTGGTCAAAATCATGATGAGCTATGTAAATCACAGTATCGTCAGCATACAATTTTAATTTACAATTTTTTACACATTTTACGACATCATTTACATATAACAAAAATAATAATGGACCCAAAATTGATCCTTGGGGGACACCGCAGACCACCTCAGCCCTACTAGAAAGCATGTTGTTAGCAAAGACCGTCTGAAACCTTCCTTCCAGATAATTCTCGAACCAGTGGTAGTTGTCAGATCTTATACCATAATGGTCAATTTTTAAAAGCAAAACAGAGTGGTCTACGGTGTCAAAGGCTTTTCTTAAATCTATAAAAGCAGCTATTGTATTATTGGCAATATTTAATTCTCTTTTAATATCATCAGTAAATTTGGCTAGCGTGTCTATTGTGCTATGTCCAGCCCTGAAACCTCCTTGAACTTCAGTAAGAATTTTCTCACGAGTAAGGAAACCATATATTCTATTATGAACAACCTTTTCTAGGAGTTTACAGGGCAAGGGTAATAAAGAAATTGGTCTGTAGTTGTTAACTGACTTCAAATTTCCAGATTTTGGTATAGGGGTGACTTTTGAGATTTTCCAAGAGGAGGGTACCTTGTTTTGAGAGAACGAAAGGTTAAATATTTTAACTAGTTTATCAGGCATGTGTATGAAAGCCATTTTCAAAATCTTAGAGGAAATATTTTCTATGGCAGACGACTTATTCACATTTATTTCATGAGCTAATTTGGAAATTTCGAGAATATTGGTACTAAAAGGTTCAATGTGGTTAACCGATCTATCATCATACTGCTGCCAAGGTACATGTAAGTCTTTAGCAAGCTCAGGACCAATCTGGGTGAAATATTGGTTAATAAAGTCCGCGGTCCCCTCGTCAGGTATTTGAGTACCTGTATTTTGGTCAACTAACGAAATATTTTTCCTTTTATTTTGCTGACCGGGGATTAAACTATTTAATATTCTCCAAAATTTCTTGTGGTCCTTTTCATATTCAACCAATAAATCCTTAAAATAGGACTTTCTCATACGGTCTACTTTTTTGTTGGAAGCATTTTTTGCCTTGTCGGCAATTTCCCAATCAATGTCGAGACCAGATTGTCTCGCTATAGAGGCTTTGAGATTTTTATCCCTTATAAACTCATATGTGTCCTGCGTCATCCATGGGTCTCTATGCTTGGGAACAGTGAATTTGCGTAGAGGACAATGTTTATCTAAAATATAAATAATAGCATCACGTAAAATAGACCAACAAATTTCTACATCATTTGATTCATTAAACCAGTCCCAATTATACACATCAAGTTCTTGTTTGAAGAGTGCATCAGTCATCCTTATATAAGATCGACCTTGTATCTCGGTTGTTTCTATTTTGAAATGTATTTTTTTTTCTTATTAGGTAAATAGGAAAATGGTCCGAAATGTAGATATTTAGTACTCCTGTTTTTAAATAATTTCTCCTTAGGTTTGTGAATATTAGATCTAAAGTGGCATTTTTTCTAGTTGATTCATCTATTTCTTGTGATAAGCCGAGTAGTTTTAATTTATTTAACAACTGGGATACAAGGTCATCGTCCTCCTTTACATTAAAGTTGAAATCACCCATTACGATAACCTCATAGTCATCTCTGCCTTCTACATTGGACATGAGCTTGACAAAATTATTAATGAATGTTTGTTTATCACCATCAGGCGGACGGTACACATTAACTAACAAAATTTGCTTCATCATAGGCTTACATATCAGAATGTTTTGAATTTCCATCTGTTCATCAGACACACATAAATCCTGGAGGAAATTATAATCATGAGTAACATAGTGTTTAATATAAATACATACACCACCACCAGTCTTAATTTCGCCATTGGGTTTAAGGACCTGTCTGTCTAACCGGTACCGGGTATATCCCATAAACTGAAAATCACATTCGTCGTCTTCGCATTTCAACCACGACTCTGAAAAACTTAGGACCTCTAGATTAGCTTGGACTATTTCTGTACAAATTGAAGCATAATTAGCTTTTAAACTTCTTGCGTTTAAGTGTAAAAATCTTAGTCCTTTGGCTACCCCCAGTTCCCTCATACTACCTGTGACAATAAATGTGCAGTGGTAAATTATGGACTCCACATAACCCTATGTGAGTAGGTACATAGATATACACTGGTGTTACTAAACAAAATCCTTTGTTTATCGAGGTAAGTACAAATATACTACTTATTATGTTTGAGATATAGGCCTTTATGCCGCCTCCACCATAATATTCCATGTTTAGTCTTTGACTGAAGATTACACTTTGAGACTGAGGACAAGAATTACCGGTACTAAAACATTAAAAAGAATAAATGAATGTATACAGGTAGAGGTACTTGGGTGTGAAGTAAAGTTACCGGTACTTTAAATTATACATTCTGTTTTAAATTACACACTTTACATTATACCGGTATATGAACATTTTGTATAATATATGTAAGTGTTCATTTATGTATCAGGTTGGATCTCTTCAGGTTGTTGAACGGCGGCTGGATCTGGATTCACGTCTGGGGTGTCAGGCTGCTGGGCTTGTTGGCGTTCTCGTAGAAGACGTCTTGCCTCTTCTTTGGTCGGTAGTGGAGGCTCGTTGGTGTGCCTATACCTCAGCGCCATGAGGATTTCGCCAAGTCTGTTGCCCTGCGTTATGTTTTCAATCTTGATCATATCAGTCTGACCAAGGTGGTACCCACAGCCGTATGTAGTGTCTAAAGTAGCCTCGTACAACTGCTTACCCTTGGTATCAATGAGCTGTTGGAGGAGGGTGGGGTTGGAGTACTTGATCTCTTGAAGCCTGGACATCACATCCTCTTCCATGTCAAACCATTCCTGGTTTTTTTTACACGATTTAGCAGCAAACATAGCGTCCATGGGGGTTCTTACGGTCATCACCCTTCTATGGACACTCATTTGATTTGATATTATACACATTTTAGAGCAGAACGCCCTCTCTGTAGAATCGAAGGTTTGGCCCTCGAATTTTATTTCTGTTTTGAAGAGGTTACTGAAGGGGGCGTGGCTGCTCTGGAACGCCAAACCGTCAGGGGTGGGGACCATTTTCGCTTGTTCCCGCGATAGGTCAAAGGGGATCTGTCCGATTTCTGTGTGCTTGAACTGCTGTCCAGCCACTATAATGGATGTCCCTCTTACTGTAGCCTCTATGTTCTTCGACTTGGCTAAGGCTTGCAGTGCTCGCAGGTCCTTTTGAATCAGTTTGTCTTCATTGGAGATGTCGTCTGATAAATGGATACCCTTCCACTCGTCCAGTCCCTTTAGGTTCTTTTGGCGAATTTTTGGCGAATTTTTGGCCGATTTTCAGTCCCCTGCCATCTTTTCAAAAAGTGCTTCAAAGCTTAGATTTTTTTGGATTCGTAATATTTGGCATATGGTTTCTAGGGATCCCAAACCAATTGTCTCTGGTAGTATTTCCCTTTATATGGTTGGCTTTCCAACTTGAGGGACAATCGACCTGATTGTGGCCCATATGTAATCGATTTTTCAGGTAAAAAAGAAAATTAGAATATGATGATTTTTTTTGTGAAAACCTACTTTAGAGAGTTTTTCACGATTAAAAAGATGGTACTAATATTTTCAATTACTTTTTGTGTAATTTTGATCAAAATATCCGTTGCCATAGCAACAGATATCCTAGAAATAGTGATTTTGTGAATTATTGGTTGTCATGGTAACCACATCAAATATGGTATTTATTCCATCTCAATTGATGAAGGGAATCCTGAAAAATTGCACTTTGAATATTTTTTCAAAATACACTTTTTGATATATCATTGCTATTTTGATAGAGCCATATCTTGCTTATTTAAATAGATAGAGAACACTAGGGTACCGCTTTTTAAAGTCAACATCCTTAGTTTACAGTATCACTACTCAACTTATAGTTTGAATATTCACATAATTCCAAAAGTTTTGGAATGCTCATGCCATCATCTATAGTCCAAAAACACCCAAAAATGATCTGGTAAAGGAAGAGTTAAAGTTATGCATATCCATACTCATCATTCCCAGATATAAAGGTGGTACAATGAGTAAAGGTGCAGAGTTTGAGGCTGTGCCAGTGTCAGAGCCACAGCCAGTACCAGAGGTAGAACCAGACCCGGAGACAGGCAGGTTGGACCCTGACTACTACCGGGGATGGCCAGGGGCACTGAAACTACTGGAGGCTGTGAGTATT
This sequence comes from Harmothoe impar, assembly GCA_947462335.1. Taxonomy (NCBI): domain Eukaryota; kingdom Metazoa; phylum Annelida; class Polychaeta; order Phyllodocida; family Polynoidae; genus Harmothoe; species Harmothoe impar. Next base: position 95,776 of record CANHQG010000017.1, read on the forward strand.
ATGTCCAGTTGAGAATTTTTAAAGAGTTGTATTAGGTAATTAATTACTTGACGTAATTACATGGATTCGGTGCATTGTCGTTCTTCCACCAAGACCTCTTTCTTTTGCAAAGGCTCGATGTAGAAGGTAGTTGCGTGTCATGTCGTATATAAATATAAGGTGGTACCACCCTAAATGCCTAGTCGGGCCTCGGAAAAATCAACGTCACACACCTTGAGTCTAATATTTGAAATACTTAAAATTCCCTGAGAGCTAAGCCAAATATACCATATTTTAGCTATTGAAATGGAGAAAATTACACAATAGGCCCAAAATAAAAAAGTCAGCCTAGATTTAGTATAAATCGCCATGGAAACCAGGACATTGATTTTGTGCCGTGAGACCTAAGCAGTGTATGAATACTATATATGGCCGTTTCACCCCCATAACCCTCCACTGTTTACATGGTACCAATAAAATATTTAGCCTGGACTATAAACGAACACCTCCAGATTACTATGATCCCAAATAAGCATACATTTAATACTTTTACCCCCACCCTGAGGTCCGAATTCCCAAAAATAATTAATTTTCTGAGGGACTATTTGGCCATTCTACCCGGAAGTGGCGGATTTAGGGTGGTACCACCTTAACAGTAAAAGTGATTTTTTGGTTGCCATGGTTACCAGATAATTCCTTCATAAATAGAAGCTATTTGATACCCTAAGTCATAAATAAACCCCAAAATATGCCTAATAACCCTACTTTCTTAGTAATTTGGGCTAAACTAGGCCATGGTCGGGCATGCAGCGACAAAAATCTGCTCAAAATGTCCGGGTTTCAGACACAATTTTTCAATCGGTCGTGGACAAAAATCGGGCCTGACTTTAATATGTCCAACATACCTCTAACTGCAGCAAATGACATCTATATTAAGCTTGCTAGGCCCACTAAGCTCTCAGGAAGTTAGGGAAACAACCAAAACCCATGAGAATGCCCAAAAATGGTCATTTTGGGCCCAAAATCGCTGTTTTGGGCCCAAAATAGGCCCTGAAGTAAGATAATATGTTGTTTGGTTGCCATGGCAACCCATAACAACCAATGGAATTGTCATATATTTGATGCTTAACCTGTTGCATGATACAATACCCCGACATTTGATACTAAAACTGCTATGTGGACTCTAAAAAATCCCATTTTTTGTCAAATTTTGTGAGGATGTGGAAATATTTTCCGGGCGCCATTGATGGCGATCGAAGCAGACGCCTGCTTTTGAGGTCAATTTTTTGAGAAAATTGGAACATTCCTTGGTCAAATCCATGAAAATATGTAATTTTAGATGTTTATATTCAAATATGAGCAGTGTACTGCACCAACAATTAACAATTGTTGACAGAAAAAGGGGGAAACGGGTTAAAATTTGAGCTTCTTTCGCCTACTTTTGTCAGAATTTCTCTACTGTTAAGGTGGTACCACCCTAAATGCCTAGTCGGGCCTCGGAAAAATCAACGTCACACACCTTGAGTCTAATATTTGAAATACTTAAAATTCCCTGAGAGCTAAGCCAAATATACCATATTTTAGCTATTGAAATGGAGAAAATTACACAATAGGCCCAAAATAAAAAAGTCAGCCTAGATTTAGTATAAATCGCCATGGAAACCAGGACATTGATTTTGTGCCGTGAGACCTAAGCAGTGTATGAATACTATATATGGCCGTTTCACCCCCATAACCCTCCACTGTTTACATGGTACCAATAAAATATTTAGCCTGGACTATAAACGAACACCTCCAGATTACTATGATCCCAAATAAGCATACATTTAATACTTTTACCCCCACCCTGAGGTCCGAATTCCCAAAAATAATTAATTTTCTGAGGGACTATTTGGCCATTCTACCCGGAAGTGGCGGATTTAGGGTGGTACCACCATAACACCAATAGCTTAGTAATGTAAAGCTACACTATGTCGGTAAATTCATAAGGATGAGATGAGATGAGGTAATCTGTTGATTTCATATTCATGGTGCAGTTGAACTTTTAAGAGAAATGAAAATGTCTAGGTCGTGCTATGACTATAAAAAAGGGCCAAAATTGTTTGATTTTCATTAAGAGTTTGCCATGCGCAAATTCTGAAAAGTGTGTCGTAGTTTCCTATTTCTCAGTTGGCTTTGTCACAGAGAAGGGATGATATTCTATTACCACTTCCATGTGAGAGAGGGATGAATATACTTGCCTCCTACAGCTAAACAAACCAAGCTTCGCTCTGATGTTGAATAATGATAACTTCTACATCCACAGGGGTTTTCCATCGTGGCCTACTTGCCACTGGCTCTTAGCGACTACGCTTGTAACGTCACTACTGCTTACTACTTCCGGTTTGTCGCTTTGACTGCCTTCATATCGAACCTTGTACGGTGGATAGCGCTCCTCTTCAAGATGCGTCTCTGGATACCACTTGTATGTGACATTTTGTTATTCGTATAATTATCTCTCTGCTTCAGGATAACCTGGTCAATCCAATTTATGTGGTGAAAGGAGCACAATGGTGGTAGGGAGGATTAGTTCAAACAAACAGTTTGATCGTTTAATGACTAAGATGCAGTGGCCTGGTAGGTTGTACCCTGATATGACCGTCAGGATAGTAATCTGTTTCATATCAGCGTACCGAACAACTCTGTATGTGGCATCGATTTCTATTAACATTTACCGGTGTAGTTATCTGAGCATTTAAATCACAATATAAACATAAAAATTAACGAGTAAAAATACAACTGGATGTACGACGAGGAGTTTGGCAGCAGGAGTGCGCACCTTGCAATGCAGACACCCAGACTTTATTGAACCTAGTAGGGATAACAAACTAAAACCATATTTTAGGAATATCACAGAGATTTTTTTGCCGTTTAAAGTACAGATCTTTAGAAAAGCAATACAGTTTACATTATATTAATTGACCCACTAGAAGCCAAGTTATTAATTTTTTAAGATAAAAAGTTTGGAAAATATTCTCTTATTTTCTGTCAGTCACTGTCCAGTGAGTATCCCTTATCTTTGTGTACACACTGCAGTGCAGGCTGCAGTAGGGGAGGGCCGATTTTGCACTTCACTTTACATACGTGGCCCTAGCTTAGGCCCAGATTAGAATAGAGAGAATTGAATGGTACCATTGAATGGAAAACACTTGAGGGATTAATATCCTATGTTTCTGCAAAAATATGACTGGGTTGGTGATTTTTATCATAGTGGAAAGGCAGAGTTTTGTGATTGCTCAATATTCTGCATAGCTCATTTTCATGCGCTTTTGGCTAAAATAGACCTTTCTAATATTGGTTCTTGCCAAGTTTTGCTTGCAATTAGAAGTGAAATAGGGTTAGAACCCAAAAGTAAATATACTAAGGGATGTTGTGTAAAAGTGTAAGAAACTGAGACAAATTAAGTTAAGAAATTAAGGGTTCAAAGTAAAAACTCTTCTGAATCAACTAGAATCCGTACAAGAATTTAATTTTTTCTTCCTTATAATACAAGGCCATGTTTCCAGCTTTAATTAGAGGGGTCAAACTTTAAAATCCACCAAGTATTAAGCAAAATATTAATGGTTTATATTTTCAGTGTTTTAACAGAATTGTCTTGTGCCCGCACAAACACCCCTTTGGAACTGATAAGTTATCTAATTAACACCTGGGTCTACAGTAAAATTACTCACAGATTCTGAATCCGTGGACATTTCTACATAAGATGATCAAGTATGGCTAAATTTGACAAAGGGAAAGCATCCGAGAATAGCAAATATAATTGTTAAGTTTACCATGGTGACAGATAGGGCTCCGCGGAAATGGGCGCTGGGGTGTTATCCCTAAACCTAGCATATGATATAACAATAAAGACAATCTGTACTGCTCAATATCTATCCATATCTGTCAATATCAGGGAGTATTTTGCCGCGGTAAGGTTGAATAATGAGGGTGGTCAATTTCTGTATCGCACACGTTGTGATAGAGAGGTGTGTATCACATACATAGCTAGTCTGGCGATTCTATGTTGTAGGAATAGTAATGTCATATGCTAGGTTTAATAAAGGGGTATATGAAGATCAACGCATACTGGTAATCCAGGTCTCAGTGATTGACATGCATTAGAATGCATGTAGAGACCCAACAACTACTCAGGAAAATACTATACACAATAATTGTGTATAGTCTTTTCCTGAGTAGACAATTATTGCAATGTCTAGCTTACCGTAAGTGATAAGAACATTACAATAATTATTTGTTCTTACAGGAGATGGCATTCTACAGCATCATTGTCATCCTCTTTTTCTTCGCGGATTTATTCATCTCAATCTATGCCTGCCGGGCTGAGGACAAGGTCTCTGCTGTAAGTAGCTTCACCAACAGACTAAAACACAGTATACTACTAAATCTGAATCCCAGATTCCCCAAACTTACTTTGAGACAGGTTTATGTTATCTAAAAACAAAATAAGATTGGTTCTATACATCTTGATACAATTTCAGTCACTCAGACTGTTCAAAATCATCAAAGGTAACAAGTGAATGAATCAGACATATTAATCCATCTTATATTTTGAACAGAAAAAAAATCAACACTACTCATTTAAGGATTAGAGTTTTTTCATAAAATGGATCAAATTGTCTGAGTTATGCAAATGCAGAATGATGCTTCTATCGATCCTATTGAGACATAATATCAACAATTAACACAGATTGAAAAGTGTTTAGTATTGTGGATATTAAAATAGTTTGTGCTCATATAATTTCGATGTTTATGTGAGTAAGATAAATCTTCATTGAATAGCTTCAATTTAATATCATTTGTTTCTATGTTACAACAGGTTTTTGGATGGCTTGCCCTTGTACCCTTTTGCATAGATGCTTTCTTTGTTGTAAAGCAGTTTTTGGATCCCACAAGAGAGCAGCAACCTGCACCAACCATCCTTCTGTGCTTCTTGTGCTGAACATTTTTGATAAAGAAACATACCATAACATCACATAAGGTGTCTAGACCTCATAGTAGAAACAGGCCCTGGCCCTATTAGTTATCTTTTTTTACAAGTATTCAAAACAAATAGGGTTGACTCAGCAGTGAAAGAATACAGTAGCTCTAACCGCTCTAACTGTATTTGTGATGCTTAGGCTTATTATACAAAAACTGACATATTGAGACTCTACCAAGCATTAAAAAACGGTTGCCTTCTTTGTTACAAAGCGGTTCTTGGATCCCACAAAACAGCACAAGTTTGCACCAACCATTTTCCTATGCTTCTAGTAATCTAGACAATCTATCCTAAACATTTAAAGAGATTAATTGTAACATCATAATTATAAGGAATATTAATCTAATTGACTAGTTATTTACATTCAAAAGACAATATTTGAGATATTTGCTATATTTTGTAGCCATTGTATGAACGAGGAAATTGCAAATATATTTTACTGGCAGTGTACCATCCTTCGTAGCGTCATCAGTATTCAGGGTTGACTGAGCAATAAAACCAAACAGTAGCTCTGAACACAAGCCAATTTGTGGTGGTCAGGCAGATTATACAAAACATACACATATAAACATCGTTTTTGAGATCGTAATCACAGTGAGTAATTAAAGTGGCAGTCATTAGTTACATAAGTGATTCTCATTAACTTGTTCCTTTTTTTTTAAATGCATTGTTGGCAAAATGACAATTTGAGACTATAGAAGTACCATAGAGACATATTCCATTGAATATTGAGCTGAATAACCTAGTTAAAGTTTCAAACAAGAAAATCTAAACTAGTGTAGATTCTGTGATCGTTGTTGTACCTCTTTAGTACAGGGGCAAAAGGTTACTAAGATAATTTTGTAAGATGTGGTAGAAATGATACAGTCGTAGGGTCCTGCTGAGATGCAGTGCTGTCACCTAGTGGGTGTTAACGGAAGTACAGCGATGTCTGAAATTACATGGACAGTAGAATGGTACAAGTTTGGTTTTATGATATCTAATCTGTAATATCCCCTTCTGTATGTATTATCTAACTAAGCGGTTAGATGGATCTCAACTCGAAATAGTTTTTAAGTACTCCGGACTGCAAAACCTGATAACTGTTTGCAGTAATTAAATCATCTTTGTCTCAGAAGACTAATTGAGACATTCCGACTGTCCTGCTCCCCTACACTATTCTAACTGTTGACGTAAGCTTCTGCTGCATATATTAAATACAGCATTTATGGCCTCTACTGTGAAACATAAGTATCAGTGCCATCAAAATGTGCTACTAGCTGCACCTAGTTGTAACCAAGACTTACAGTATAAGGTTGGACTCCATTATTCCCTTCTTGTCATCATGAAACCTGAATGCTGCCTGTTTGATTTATTTACCAGCACCTTTTCTGAGAAGGTAAATTATGCACAGGCTCCTTTTCAATGCTAACAAGTGAAAATGACCTTTATGCGCAAAGATAGTACAACTTCTGAAATATACAACAAGTGAGTGATGAGCTGAGTTCTCTTTGTCCATGATTGGAGTGCTCATGTCCTGCTAGAATACCCCCTCCCTTAGGAGGTGTTCTATTCCTGACACTCCTATCATACACCACCTCTCTCGCTTCTCCTCCAGAACTATATAACACATTTAGCTTTTTTAAAATTGTTTTTGTGTCCTATAAAATAGGTATTTATTGTAAGTACACATGGTGAGTTGCGGTTTCAATGCTACAGACAGCTTGACCACTGGATTCCTTAAAACCATGCAAATATTTGTTATTCAATCATGCTTATGAAACTGCATAGATGTGATATATTTGTTATTCCCCTTGAATCTATACTAACTTTTGTTATTATATGAACAGTATGTACATAAATAAAATATGTACATGTGATGACGATAAGAGAAATTGAACAGTTAATTTCAGATTACTAAAAATGGAATTTACTATCACTCATTCAATTTGTCACCAACTAACCGACATAATCCCTATCCTCTTGTCCCGTTGTGATCTGCTATCCTCCAGGCCTGGGTCGGGCTTTTCTGGCAATGCTAGTGCATTTATCATTGTACAATTCACATATGATTATAAACAATGTTCTCATGGCCAAGTGCCCAGTAAGAGTATACTGTAAACAGAGTCTTATAACAAATAATGCTAAATTTCATGCTAAGTTTTGCAGCAAATCTGTCCTTCAGTCTTTGTTATAGATTACATCTGCACAAAGGTCCTTCTATGCATGCTGCATCCCTAGCTAAATGCCCTTTGGCATAAATGCCTATTTTGTTACAAAGCGGTTCTTGGACTACTCTCCTTTGCTTAGAGGAAAGAAGACTCTATCCCAATCGCTGAAAAAAAACACATCATATAAGGATTTTAAATCTCATTGACTAATTGTTTACATTTACAAGCTAAATATTCCAAACAAATGTTCTTATAATACTGGCATCATTGAATAAATTTAAAAGAAATTGCCCAGATACTTCTGTGATAGTGTAACATCCTTTGTATTGTCATTGGCATTTAGAGTTGACACGTTGATAAATACAAGGTGTAGCACCAGCTACTTACATTATATGGTCAGGCTTATTGTACAAGACTGACACGTAGATAAACCGTTTTCGTCATCACACTCCCATAAGCAAGTAAAAAGGGTCAACATTAGGCATATATCAATGACACTCATCAACCTGTCCTACCTCCAAAATGTAATATGCAATATAGCTAAAATTACCTTTACTAGCATCTTAGGTACATGTTCTGCTAGAATATTAAGTATCTTGCCTGATTTGAAGTGGAATTTTCAACAACACAATTTAAACTAGTGTTGAGGATTTTGTGATTGTTGGTGATCCTCTTTAGTATAGGATCGAACTGTTACTAAGATATCTTAGTAAGGCTGTGGTAGAAATTGTACAGTAGTAGGTTCTGACAAGATGCAGTGCTGTTGATGGAAATACAGCGATGTTGACGGAAATACAGCGATGTCTGAAATAACATAAAAATACCACTTTTCGTAGTAAATTTGAGAAAAAAACAGAGAATAAATCTTGAAGGCACGGTGATATCAGAGAACGGTTGACATGTGGCACTAGATGCTGGATGTACTCAGATCACTGTCCTCACTGTCACTTTACTCAGGATCATAGTGCTCACACAGCACCTCACCTGCAGGTGTCACGTAGGTTGGGTAGAAAAGCCTCCCACCCCCACCCACCTCCACCATACCCCTGATGGTGTAGTCTACAACCTTTACATCCTCCTCACCTCGGCCTGCCCCCAACACTACAGTCAGCAACCACAGCTCTAACCTCAGTTCCACCTCACATGCCCATCTACAGAATCCTTTCAGGTCCTCAACTGATACCTGACCATGTGTAATATGCAGCCCTCCTTTACACAGTCCATGTCCAGCTGGGGTCACCTTCCTGCAGGCAGAGAGGAGGCCACTTAGTGGTGGTGGTGGTTTAGAGGTACCCATGTATATGGTAATCTTCCCTGCACAGTAGCTGGGTGAGAGGAGCTCCCTCAGACCTGGGGCCCACTGCTCCTCTGACCACAGGTCAGCCGGCAGTGAGGTACACAGGGTGTGTGCTGAGGTGTCTATACCTACAGTGTAGCTAACTTGATGCTGTTGTTGTTGCTGTTGTTGATGAAGTTGCCGCACCTTAGACAGGTGTATCCCAGTGTCCAGGGTAGGTAATAGGTCACCTGGAGACCACAAAGTGATGTAAACTTCTAACTCTGAATCATCATCTGTCTCCACTACAGTTGCCCATCTAACACCACCTACAGGCACCACAGACATGGCATATTCAGCACCAGTTCTGTGTGGTATCTTGTACCTGAAATGTACACAATTGTCAAGAGATATGTAATACTAGCATAGCCGTACATGAATGCCCAACACAATTTTGATACGCCCCACCCCCCACCCCCCCATCCACGCATTAGACCCTGCTTGATTAGAAAAGCTGACAGCTTGGAGCATTACGCACTGAGTATAGTTGCACACAACAGGATCTAGAATTTGAAGATGCCTGAGCATAAAGTACATTACATAAACAGTTCTTGTACCCTAAGTCCCTGAGTTATAGTTGCAAAAGCTGGATCTTAAGACTTAAGACATGGGTCGTAGGGTTTTACTCATTTGGTTTGCCTAAGATGGCCCCTTGCTCTTCATCTCCAATGAAGTCCAAAAAGGTTTTCCCCCATTCGTCACACATTGGTCAGATTTTTACAGTGAAGTATACTGATACAAATAACATACATATAAAAATTTTTATGTGAATTATTTTATATTATTGAGTTATTGGTGATTTGTCTGTTGTTGGTTTGTTGTTGTTTTAATGATTGTGTTTTAAATGCTTACCAAGTACTTGGTCGGAGCTGAAAAATTGTCTGACTGCAGATGTCATGATGTTTGTTTGGGGGCGTCCATACCCTCCAAAGCATAGGGGGTCATGGCAAATAATGTATTCAAAAGTGTACATAAAGGAAGGGGTGGGTTTGGAGTAACGGTAGTATGTAATCTATGTAAAGTAAAAGGAAAGACAGAATGTTTTCATTGCACGGACTAGTTATTTAGGTTTGGGCTGGGAGGCATAACTGTTGCTTAAAGCAGGTTTAACACCAGCTGCCCTGTGCCTAACATTGTATGACTGCACCCTGTCGGGGAGGATTGGCCTAAAATATTTTTTACCGTTACATTACATTATTTACCATACTTAGTGATTGTACTCGATGCAAAGCCTGCATGACAGGCTGTTGGGGAGGGATAGGCTGGTAATATTCAGAGAAAAGGGGAGTGAGGGTCAGGTCGGCAAATAGGTACGTGCCAAAGGGCACTCTAATGCATACATAATGCCACATTGGGGCTGTACTGAGGGGTCTATGATCTGGAAGAAAATGTGTACATACCTTGTTATAAACACCTAGTACATGGTACTACCCTTGCTTGACTGAATGTGACACAGAACCAAGGGAAGATTTATCATTGTTATATAAAGCACTTACCTAGTACAAGGCAGGAGCTTGGTAACTGTCTGAAAGAAGACAGCTTCCAGCTGTTGAGGTGTCAGCTGTTGCAGGCAGCCCAGCAGGAAATGATGAAAGGGACCGCTATACTTATTAATCTCTCTACAGTGGACAAAGAAGAACAAACCAGTTATTAATCCACTCAAAAGAGGCACAGTGTGAGATGGACAGGGCTTTGATATGCTGTATGTCTACCACAGCAGGGGGAAGTTCCCGCTGAAGCAGCAGATTGTTGCCGAGTTTTGAGTACATGATCTTGTGAGTGCCGGACAAGCGCTTTATCTCCACGCTGCTTCCCATACCCTGGGCCATTTAGGATGATTTAAACCCCAAGAGTGCCAGTCCTCGCTCAGCTCCTTCTGTTGCTGGAGGGACAGCAGGCGTTTTGCATTTGAAGTGGTTATGATGTGATATACTTTGAAAGACCAGCCACACAAAAGCAATTTGTACAGTTTGTTCACAAGATTGTCCTGAATATAGGCTGTCATTATCGCGGGCTGCATTACAATTATCGTCAAACCCATCTCAACAGACCCATCCTGAAGACAGCAGTCAGTATGGAATCAGCTGACCCAATCATAGCAGGATTTAAATATGTGTAGGCAAGGATAATACAAGGGAGTCTGGTTAACCATTATGAAGGATGTTCAATGGAGAATCTATATTCTGATATATGTCTCAAACATGATGAGGGACTGTGTCCCCACCTGGATGTAGTAGATGGTACTCTTGTATAAAGCAGGGCTTAAAATACCTGGTTAACACATTAGAGCCCAAGTGACTTCAATATAGCTTGAGTTTAATTGTCACTGTGATACACACAGATGTACATGGGAAACCTTTAGAGCAAAACGATAAAATAAATGATACATCATATTAATTTTGTGGAAGGAATTATGAGTCACCATGTTTTACGCACAATGAGGTAAGGATGTACGATGTAATTTTGCATTACACATGTGTCATGGGTCATTAAACATGTACAAGTATTGGATGTTGTGTATACTAACTTACCCTTTTCCAGTCACTTGAAATCCCTTAAGGAACCAACCAGCGTCTCTTAGTAGATTGCCATTGTCACTAAACATGGCCTGGACCTGGTGGGATATTTCACCCAGAGTTGCCACTTGCTTAGCAGTAAGATCATGCATGAGGATGTTTGGTGGAAATGTTCTTTGTATGAGAGCTGGCAGCTGGAGCAGTTCCTGTGTGAGCTCAGTCTCCTCACACCACACATGCTCTGTCTGCAATAGGAGACATGCTCGTATGATGAATACAACATCAGGGAGCAGCTGTGGTACAAACTGGGCTATATAGCCACAGGTGAGCTGAAGGACATTCCTCATCTTGGGTTTGGAACACAACCACAGCAGGATAGCCTGCTTGTACTCCACATCACTCATGAGACACTCAATGAGTCCCCTCATGGAGAAGTACTCAAAGAGTGTCTCATGAGGGAATGTAAAGTTGGAGCAGTCATTATGGTCTAGGTCTCTGTAGCTGTGCCTTTGTAGCAGACTGAGATAGGGTGAGTCTTTAATGACATCCTCCTCACAGAGAGTCCTTGTGTCTGTGAGGAGATCCCTCAGACATGCCTGGTAAAAGCTAGTTGCTTCAAATGTTGATGTTGGACGACATTCCTTGTCTCGTTTAAGGAGTAGCTGATCTAAACTCCTAAAGAGCTTCACAGTTGTTAGCTTCTTCACATCCTCTAGAGTAAGATCCCCACATGCAGTCAACTCACTGAAAATGTGAACCCTAAGTGGGTTACTGAGAACCCACAGAAGGTCCTGAGAGTTCTCTTTCATAAACTTGAGAACAGGGTGCTCGGTCAGTGAATGCATCTCTTTAAAGTATGTCTTGACATATTCTAATCCTTGTTTCAGGGAGAAACCTTCAAGGTGTAGTTCACGGTCAAAGTATCCTCGGTCTACAGATAACAAACCATCTCGAGCTGATACAAGGCATTTTGGTTTCCTTACCATTTTCTGTGAAGTTTGCAAATAGGATGAAATACTGTCTATAGAAGTGTTAAGGCGGAGTTCATCCATGGCATCGTACATGATAAGCATGCCATCACCGTCTACATCAACAGAACGCATCATCTGGTCCTTGAGGTGTGGCTCACATCTGATATTATCTTTAATCGCCTCAGCAGCAGTCCCCCTAATCCCCCCTGCAGCTATGTAGACCACTAACTTCCATAGATGTCCTTTACATGGCACATCTGGGCCTTTCTGTTCACAGGAAGTAACATCCTGACTCCAGTCATATGCATATTCTTCCAGGTAGGACGACTTCCCGGTCCCTGCAGGACCCTCCATACTCAGACAGTTGGGATGACGTGTGGCAAACAAGCGCTGGAACAGTTCTGTCTTCTGAACAGGTAACTTCTCTCTGGAACAGATTATTATTATCTCAGTTTAAAATTTATCTTTATTTCACAATAAATATTAGTCAGTTACATCCATGTTTCATAAATCGTTATCATTCAAGCGATGATTTGATCATATGATTTGATATACAAACATAATATAGATAGCTTTTTAGAGCTAGTACTGGTAGGAACATTTGACAATTACTATTGATCTTTTAATGAATGTTTGTTTCAATAATAAATAATGAGCTTTACTTATATTTAGTTACTTGGCCAATTTAGAGTTGAGATGCCAGTTGAGTCTTTATTTTGCCAAGGTGAATCAGTGAAATAGTAAACTGATGAAAAAAATGGGTAAAGAATGAGAAACTACAACGTTGATGACAAACTTTCTTGGTACCCAAAAATACTCAATACACACCTCAGGTTCTGCTTACAAGAAGCATCCTGACAGACGTAGATCCGTGTAAGGTCAATGGGAACGTTCTTCTGGTACCCGAAGAGGGAAGCCTTCATCAAGGTCTGGTTGTAGGAACCGCAATGCTGAAGGAGGCCTGAGAGTTGAATGGATGAACATAGTTTGAAAAGGACAATTGAATATGCAGAGAGTCTCATCCCCCAATACTCAAATAATACAAAGTGCCAGGAATTGAGTGGGGAACATTGTTACTCTCATTACCTTCAATGATATATTAACCTAAGTGATAGTGTATTTCCCTATTGCCTAGTGAGCCTGTTTAGATAAGTCTGTGTCTGGATGCGTCCCTGTCTATTTAGAATCACCTTTGACACAACAAAATATCAGCAAGCTTTTCTTCAACATATCTTATGGACCAATCAAAAATTGATTAAAAGGTTATGAGAGAATTTAGCAGCCAATATTGTCGATGCATAACCATATTCCTATTTATAACAGAAAATAGAATTGGTATTCAAAATCCAACTCATTACTTTAAACTTAATAAGATACATACCAGGAAGTAAATCCCTAGATATTGGTAACATCTCCTCACTCTCCACACGTTTGTAGTAGTGGCGTTTCTGTGCCTTGGTTTCATTATCTGTAGCCGAACTAGAAGTGGGGTCGAGTGATGGGGGTTGAGGTGGTACAGGTGGGTCCTCATAGTCAGCTGGTGAGAGGCCAAGAAGGTGAATGATCTCCTGTTGCTGTGTCTTGGCCAGGGCTCGCAAGAACCCATGGAGTTTCCAGGTAGCTCCTCTCTCCAGATAGTGTACCAGTCTATCTACTGCATCCCGTTGTGTTACGTTGTGCTGCAATTACAAAGCACTGTTTAGCTTTTAAACTTTTGTGCTTTGTTATTCATTACACTCCAGAGGGTACCATTGTTGGCTCACCAGTAGTCAGCCTGGTCGGCATAACATATTTTTTCATCAAACACAAGATTATTTTCTAATATTATTCTAGCAGCGCATGGTTTTGTGTAACGATCATCTTAAATATTTGTATTATCATAAAGTTTGTTACCAGTTGTGGAACTGATCTAAGAGCTTGTTATATACTAGTGAGACCTACAGAGGAAAAGCTGTACTTTCACTTTACACGAAGAAATCTGGGTGCACAATTTTTTTTTTCTCTGACACTTTTTTTTAAGATCATTTAAGTGTGAAGTAAACATCAAAGTTCAAGAAAAAATAAAATTACACCATTTTGAATATCTTTTACACAAGACAATAAAGACAAATATGATCATTGATCTTACCGATATCCTATCTCTTCCAGGCCGATCAATCACGTCCAGTGCTATAAGATGCATCCACATCCGTGGCAGCTGCACAAACTGTGTCAGCTCAGGCAGCTTGTCCTTCAGTAGATCCTTGTACCTAGGGCTCGTGGCCACAACGTCCTGCTGCTCAGGGTGGGCCCTGTCCCACAGAGGGAGGGGGCTCGGTGACAGTAGGACAGTAGCTGTGGATGAGCCTGCGACTTGCTGCCCTTCATGCTGGGTTAAAGGTGTATTTGATTCAGTAATGGAGGAGCCAGGTGCTAAGTTGTGTTGTGTTAAAGTCTCATTTTGCAGGGATGAGGTAGGTGCCGAACTTGGCTGATCTTGTGTGGCTGGCTGCCCTGGGTTGTGTGTGGCAGAGGGGTCATGAGTAGATACGGGTGTCAGCTTCAGTGGTGCGGTTCGGATACTGTATGACCTCTGCCTCTCCTGGTGTGCAGTGCCCACATCTCTCCTCCTGATGCGGCACTTGGAACAGAAGGACCCCATCGTACCTACCAACAAATAAGATACAGTGATCAACTTGGTAATCTTACAAATTGACAAGTGTAGGAGATAAACTACCCTACTATAAAGGGAGACAATGTCAAGGAATTTGGTGCTTTTGGCAACAAAACCTTTCCTATATTTTGTTCAAATATTCATATTTTCTATAGTTTAACAAGTTTGTGGTTAGGAAGACCAAGGTCCCAATGACTTCAGTGGTAAGTCATTATTTTGTAATCTGAACTGCGGACAGGAGTTATGTTTGGCCAGGTGGGATTTTAAGGAGGGAAACCCAGTGTTCTGTACTAAAAACAGGAGAATTCACCCTAAGTTCAGTTCCCAAATATCATTCATTAAATTATAGTACTAGAAAGGTCATGGCTAATCACGATGGAGTTGTCATTTTAAATGATGATACATAATAAGCGCATATCATTCAAATTAAGTCAAACCTGCAAATTATGACAATAAAGGTATCTTGTGTCTTTCTACTTTATCCGACTTTAATGCCTGAAGTGGACTTTTCCCTTTGACCAAAGAGTCTTCTCTCCCCAACTACAATCACAGTACTGATCCAAAACTCACTTGATATACCAGATTCAGGATTAGATCAATTCTGATACGATTGACAGGGATACAGTATCAATGCATAGATGTGCCATGTCCCACATAAAACTCCCACTAACATGGTGTAGACTGTTTATAGAAGTGAGGCAGTTACACTGTTGTCTACTAGCTTACCTTAGTGGGGCTAGATGGTGAAATATTCGCTGTAGGGTTGACACCAGTAAACATACATCCCATAGACTCAGTCCCGCTAACTGTGACATCCGCTGTCGGTGTGTCTGACTTAACCTTGGTGCAGGCCCTACCTCTGTACATGTCAAGTACATGTCAAGTAGCGCGTATTGATTATACATTGTATGGACGTCATTCTTATCTGTACTTGATACCATTATGGACTTCTAACCTTTTAAGACGCATCTGATGTATGATAAGATGTTTGACTTTACATTCTATTTAAACTTTTAAACTCCACATGCAGCACAAGTGTAATCACAATACGGTAACTCGCCGTTTTAGTAAACCTGCTCTTAGATTATATCCTCTAAAATATACAGGATGATACAATGATAAAACGCCATACAAATTAACCAAACTGAGCTACCATTGGCAGCCCTAGCCAATAATGACCAAAAACAGTATGTGTGTAAGTCACATATGGGCCTTCTTTAGCAATGCAGTCTGGAAGCCTAAATATAGGGCGGAAGGGATACCCTGTGTCTACCCTACCCTCTAGGTGGCGCATGTGTGGAGCTGAAGTTGTCGGGGGCTAAGTGTGTAACCAACTCTTTGTTCCATAATAATTTGGCTGACTCTCACACTTTTCCTACATACCCTAGATCATCCCTGACTTATTACACATGATGGGTGTATGAAAATAAAGCAAGGGACAGCTTTATACATGTATCAAAGTGTTTGTGTAAGGAGGTGTGGAGAGTCAGAGGTGTGACAGCTCCCTATTTTCGCTCACAGTGAAACCACTGAGTTACCTCACCTGTCACACTCCCTGGTTATTCTATATGTCCATTTTTATCCCCTTTGTACCAGGATTGTAATGGAATTTAACAGAATAATAAAAATGTATGTGTATAAGTACATTTCTGAAAGCCATTATCAGCTGAGAGTGGCTTCTTGCAAGTCTACATGAGCACAGACTCCTAACCTGGTGTTATGTTATGGTTGGTGTGGGGGGCGGAGGTGTCATGGCAGCCCCCAGCCCAGGTTTCCTCTGTGCCCTTTCTAATTACCACAGAAAAGAATGTGAAAAGTGTTTGTAATGCTAGTTAAATCTCTTTTATTTGGAGGTGGATCGCACTCGAAAAAAATAAACAACACTTGTATCAGGACATTTACTGATAAGGCGGAGGTACACAGGTGAAGTGTTCTGTTTGCCTATTGAAGTCATCGCGGGTCCTATTAAAGCTCCTACCTGTAGTCTAGCCTACTCTAAAGGTATTTCAATAGCATTACCACAGAGAAAGTGAGAATGTATTATATCGTTATAGTTTTTATTTGTACCTATGCAGCATGTCATTTGGATGCCAAAACTGTTTTGATTTTGTGTCTAGCATGTCTAGAAGCAACAGAATTCAACTTTATTCATTTAAAAAGTGGGGCTTCTATTGCAGGATAGTTCCATTGATAACTCGCCATAACATAGACTCCCTAAAGTTACTGAGTCTAAGCCATGCACAGCTTTCACAGCTTGTCCACGGGGCTTGTACACAGTGTGTGGACAGTAGCACCCCCTCCCCCCGGCCCGGGGAAATCTGAGGGGTTCAAACATCTTTTTCATATTTATAACGGGACACCCTTTTTTCATGCATAGATAAAGGGGATTCCCAGTCCTTACCAAAAGTGGGGCTCGTGCGAAGTAGGCATAACAGTAGCAACAGCCATCCAACTGATAAGAGCCCGCTAATTTCAATAATTTGTAACCCGCTGTAAGACTATCTATTATCTGTCAGATCACCTTAGGAGCCTTCCATGAAGTATGTACGCACATTCTCAAGAAATTGACCCCTACCCCTATGGGTTTATGTATGCAGAATTTTACAGAAAATAGACCCCCACGCAGCCGCCCCCTACCCCCCTCCCAGGAGCTAAGCATTTTAAGTTGAAGCAGACAACATGTCCTATGTGTAATATTTATATATAGGCCTCGAAAAAATACTTTTCCCTCTGGCTTATGGTCACCTTTTTCACAGATATCTCTGGTTCTAGACCAAATATTAATATGGTTCTAGTGTCTAGACCTATGTCTTTTGGGGTCAGGAAGTCAATATGCATACTCTAAGATTTTTGGTATTGATATCATTCGATGTAACTCAATGGTGGCTTCCAAAAAGTTTTTTTCATAATTTATATATTCCACATCTAATAGAAGTTATTTTATAGGGATGACTAGGGAGTATTTTACTGCAATCGGTCTCCCATAACTCTGTCATCTGGTGAAAGTCTATAGCGTGTATCCCAGTAAACACCCTACGTAATTCCAACGTAGCTCAGGTTTTCTCGAGGTAGTTTTCCTACCAATGGTTTGAAATTTGACTTTTTGCAAGGTTTATGAACGTCAAAACATTAAGGTTTATTTATGTTCAACAGACATTTATGTCTGATTTACGTTTTTCTACCTCATTCCAACGTAAATAAACGTAATAAAGCTACCTAGATCTATGTTAAAATACGCAGTCTCTCAACCACAATTGGGTTCATAGCTCCCCAGTGTCCCACTAGGTGCCAGCATTATCAAGTTTGGAGAGAATAAGGTGGCACTTCAGCAAATGTACCCCTTTAAACAGTAAAATCTTAATGATTATGAATTTAATGTCATGCAAATCAGCTGCAAATAAATCAATTTTTATCTATGATGATTCTGAGATAAAAGAATAGCATGTAATATGTGTTTTGAGACTCTTTTTTGAGTGAACACCACTTCAGTGGTAATGAGAGAAATACAAAGCCTTAATGAGGCAAAAACGAATCTCACTTACCTGGCAAATGATATAATAGGAAAAGAGATTTTCTATTACAGTATAAATAGATTAAATACATTTGTAAATGTTGATGACACAAGTCTATGCTTGAATCCCCGTATTAAATCCAGATAAAAAGAAGGTATCTTATACATCAAGTTATATGTGTAATTTTTCGATATATTTATGTCTGATTAAGGTAAAACAACGTAGATTTATTACGTTGATCTATGTCAAAAAGAGGTAGATAAACGTAAATCAAACATAAACGTTTGTAGACATAAATAAACCTTAATGTTTTGATGCTCATAAACCTACTTAACTTACGTAGTTCATACCCCACATGAACGTAAATTTAAGTCTGACAAATGTAGTTGTGTTTACTGGGATTCCACTGATGTAAATCGGCCGAGATTCAGTCGTCGGATGAGTTTTGTCCATAAGTTTAACATCATAGACTTCTAGGTTCCCAACTTATCATTACGAGTTAAAGTTGAAACCTCAGAAGTCATGAAAATTAAATCTATAACTGCAGCTAGCACAACTTTTACAGACATAAGTTTTACATAATAAAAATGTCTTTTGGATTAGTGGTGCTAGCAGTGAAACCCAAATGGAAATCGAGCTGAAGGTCGATGAAATTCTCCCCAAAGTAAGTGGGTAATGGAGCTCATGCCCGGATGCCATTATGGTATCAACATACAAACACCATCCCCTACCAGGGTATCTCAGCAGTGATTCGGTACGTTTTAAGGATAAGTAGGGCAGTACATGATGGATATTTCTACTCCCCTATATCAATACATACCCCATTTCCACTCACCCATTTCACTTATCCATCTTCTTATCTGACCATGATGGAGTCTTGTATGCGGGTATATTTAAGCACCTTTTACCTGATTAGCAGTGGATCTAGGCTTTATGTTTATAAAAAAAACCATTAAAAGCATTTACTTTATTTCAGCAAAAGATGTAAGGAAACTACATGGAGAAAATCGTTGGTGTGCACATGTTTTTATTTGAAAAGTACAGTGGCCCAAGAGGGTCAAAAAGTGATTTTGGAAAAAAAAGCGATCTTGAAAACATACTTCATTTTTTTGAGAAATTAAAGAAAAAATCGTTTGAATAAAAAATCATTTTGAAAAACAAAATCGACTTTTTTGAGATTTTGATCTTTGTTCTCGCCATTTCCGCCATTTTCTAAAAATCTCTTGTTTAGGAAATTTGACTCACTCCAAAGGATACCTGTCACATGGTGTTCTGAATAAGTTGACACTTGACAGCAACCATTTGGAAGTTCATTTATCATCTGAACTGTTGAAAAAAAAAATTGAAAATGGGTGCTGTCAACTGTCAATTTACAGAATTCGGCTGTCACAAGCTGTTCTGAATAAGTTGGCCCTTGACAGCAACCATTTAGAATTTCGTTTATCATCTGAACTGTTGAAAAAAGAATTGAAAATGGGTGCTGTCAACTGTCAATTTACAGAGTTGACAGTTGACAGCATCCATTTTCAATTTTTTTTTTCAAATTTTTTTTTTCAAACAATTCTTTTTTAAATTTCTCTAAAAAAAATTGTTTTATGTCAAGATCACTTTTTTTTCGAATCATTTTTTTTACCCTCTTGGACACTGCAGTTTTTTTTAGATAATATGCAATCAAAATATGAAATAAAAAAGTGGGGTCCCAGTGCTAGTTTCTCCAGGATTCTCCAGGATTGGCCACATAAGTAGCTATTTTTGGTGCGTTTTGGTGAAGGAATCATAAACTAGGCAAACAATTTCTTTAACTAAAGTTAAGCTTAATAACTTATAACAATCAAGATTATTAAGTAAAATCATATTGTTGCAGTGCTGCTTTTTGCACAATATGGCTATGAACAAAGAGAGACAGGTGCGTTAATTCTTAAGCCTATGGGGCACAACAGAGGGGGAGGGGTTGAGGGGGCAGTTACTTTTTGTGGAAACTGTTCTATACTTCATGAAAAGGCAGATTTAGATATCCTGGCCTAACTTTAAACTAAAAATGATAGAAACTAGCTTTTAACAAGAAAAATGTGGCTTTGACCACTGTCGGGTTTGCTGGTATATTTTATTTAGACTTATCTCCTTTCGACTAGAATGGCTGGTATAATTACATAATTTAACTACCTAGGACTTTGGATTAGGCCTACTAATTAAACCATTACCAAAGTTATAAAATGAAATAAAAACTTGATTATTACATTGGCATGCGTAGGCCTACTAGGGGCCTATAGGTGAGTAGCTTATAAAATGGGCAAGGATCCATTTTCTGATTTTTTTAATGCCCTTCAAGGGGGTAGGCCCTACATGAGGGGCCTACATAGGGGATTACATAGTTAAGGCTTATGGAAAACCCATAGGCATATGTTCCGGAGATACCCAGTAGGCCTATTTGCTGTACGTGAGTCATGAGAGCCATCAGAAAATGAAGGCCTACCTGGTAAGGGAGTCGTCATCAGTGGGGTAGGAAAAGGGTCGGCGCAGGGGAGCCCGACCTCCACTCCCAATCACTGAGGAGGGGGGCCTAAATATGTTTGGACCCTCTCCCCACCCCCACTCCCCAAACTTGTCGAGACCCTTGATATAATACACACAATTTCCAACCCTTACCTCTCCCGCATAGGGAAATGTGGGAGAAGAGGGCTCATGGCTCCAATTCAGAACTAAAGGGGGGATCAAATAGGCCTACTACTTTTCTTTACAATCCAATATAACTTGTAAGCATACATAAATATAATGACATAAATTTAATCATCTACTATGTATAGTTTGTACTGTAACAATATGCATCTAGTATGTAGTTTGTACTGTTACAATATACATATGTCTATGTAGTTTTTGTGCAGTTACAATAGCACATCGCCTGATCACTTAGTACACCTGTTCACCACTCCATTATCCTGTAGACAATTAATATGGTAATAACCAACAGCATGTCGCTTCTAACTACCACGCTCAACCAACCAGCCAATGGAGACTCATATTGAAGGGCATGGAATTCAATATAAATTTTCCTGGCATGAATCCAGACACACTGACACCAATAATTAGTGGCCTGTAACATGTTTGCATGTAATAGTGTACCATTGTAAGTATCTAACGTAGAGAAGTGAATACCAGCATACTTATACACTGTGTGGATGTATGGCTCAACGTCAATGGCTTAACATACAGGTTGCAGTACAAGTTCAGGTAAGAGAAAACCTATGAGGACTGACAGTTGTGATTGGTAGCCAAAGTGTCAATGAGTGTTAACGTAAAACTTCAGGTAAGAAAAGACCTTTTAGGGCTGACAGTTGTGGTCCTATGTTAGTAGACAAAGTGTCAATAAGTATTAAAGTAAAACCTTATACACAAGTGTTTAGATGTATACCACAGTGTGAAATTTGTGATCTAATATGCGAGTTAGGTTTATACACTGGGTTTTATGGTACACACAGGGAAGGTACTACTGTATTGGTTGCCATCAATCTGGCACAGGATTGTAATAGTGCTGTGGTTTGGATGATCCGTTTTACAAGTCTGCTTGCAAGGTGCAGAGCTATGACAGCAACGATGCATTCAGATAACCCAGTGGGCGCAGAACTGTGCATCAACATTGAAAACTGGTTGTCAATATTGATTCAATGTTGATTCAAGGACCCTGCATATGGACAATCAAGAGGAAATGGGCGTAATTGGAGGCAATGGTAGAGGAAGAGTTATAGTGGCAGAGGTAGGGATCAGGGAAGATGGAGGGAAGGGGAGGATGGTGACTAACTTAGTCTAGGGCAAAACGGTTAGAGCTGGCATTTACTGCGTAGTTCTCGTCTGATGTATCACCCCTGTGCGCTTCTAAACAACCTTGCCCCACTACCCCCCATGTATATGTCCCTGTCACCCACTCATCCATACACTGGTATAGAGGTGTCACTTCAAGGGCCCCAGACAGGCGGTTCAGAAATTTAAGAAATGTAGGCGACCTCGACTCCCCTAGAGAAGGGAGTTATCCTGGAGGCTTTGGGGTTATCTGAATGAATGGCTGATCAATACTTGTTCCTGTATTGCTGTAAGGAGTCTCTTGTAATTCGAATTGTTCTCATTCCAATTATGGAGCTCAAAATATGTCCTGAGTATATTGTTCATTGCTATATATAATTTTCTTTCTTTTTATTTCAGAATTTGTGAAAAGTAGCAAACAACTGTGCTACATTCACTAAACAGACAGTGACAAATTCACATCCATAAAGCTCACAGGAGTGTGATATTTAGCCAGTGGTGAATGACATTCAGGATGTCAAAAGAGGAAAAGAGATTTGGTAAAATCACCATCAGAAATCAGTTTACCAGACTTTATATCATCATACCAATGCTCATCACTATAATCATATTTATATTCTCCAAGTATCAAACATTGCCAATTCCAATTCCTCTAAAGAAGTACCTTCACCGAGGCTTCAGTGGTAATGATACGTTTATAGAAACATTGTCTGAACATCAATACGGAGATAATATCAGAGCCTGTGCACAACAAGCGGTGTTGACGGATATACGGCAGTCAGCAACAAATCAGACAGCCAGGGAACCTTACACAGGCAGGGATTTACTCAAAATGGTACAAGCATTTATCAGGAAATCTGTTTTTTTTCATCAGGAACAACTATATTAACCCAGATATGCCTAAGGAGGGAAATAGTGCTCTTTTTATGACAATTTTTTTTTTCCTGTGTTAAATTGATATTTTATGGGCATTTTTAGCAAAATTGGGAAATTCGGGCGCATGGCCTCTGATTTATGGACCGTCCTTTTAAAAGGACGGTAGGCACATAGGACATCAAAATTTTATGGGAAGTTCATTATTCAAATTTTTTCATGTGACAATGATATGGATGAACATAAAATGATGCAATTACCTCAGTAAACTGTTCTCAAGGATGGTACTGGTGTTATTCTCAATTGTGGAGGTATGTTTTTAATTGTGCATGAGTTGATATATTGCCTAGCAACCATATTTGACAAAAGTTCCATGCCTAGCAACAAGCACGCAGAGTAGGCCTATTAAAGAAAGCTTTAGATAAGGCTTATCCGAGTATGCAGACCCAAGGATACCCATGATACTTATTGCATTTGTTTTGAATCAATATGTTGCCTATCCATGACATTCAAAAACATTCTGTGCCTAGCAACCAGCATTAGAATGGCATTAACAGCCTAGCAACAACCTTTAAAAACATACTGTGCCCAGCAATGAGCCTGTTAAATGGCCCTAATCAAGCTTTTGATACACCTAACCCCAGTTTGCAAACCCAAGGACATCAGTGATACCTTTCATTATTTGTTTGAATCAATATGTTGCTCTTCCATGCCATTAAAACATTCTGTGCCTAGCAACAAGCATGAAGGGTGGTCTCAATAGCCTAGCAGCGAAATTCAAAAAGATTCTGTGCCTAGCCTCAAGCATGGGAAATGGGCTGTATAGAGATTTGATGTCCCTTACCCCCAAAAACAGACCCTAAATACCTGTTGGTATACATGATGCAAGGTTACTGATCACTAAACAGTATGTGGCAGGCAATGGGGATTACAAGTATTATATGCATGGAATCATACTTTCCTCTAGGGAGCAAACCTGAAGATTTGAATTGATGATGAACTGGCGCTCTATACTATCACTGCAAAGGAGGCTTTATACTCTTGGCTGACATAGCTGAATAGCAGCCTTATTGTAAGAAGCTGGATTGGAATTTGTCCCTGCCACATGCTTGGCTTCTGGTCAGTCAGTTAGGCACTGGTCTCACTGGAAGCCACATGTGGTGTACAGTGAGAGACCTTTGTCTGACTACACTAGCCCTACCAAAGATCTGGTCATTTTGTAGTAGAAACATCTCATTTCAAGTATCTCATTACCCCCACCAATATTTTATACTGTGGCCTGGTTGCCTACCCGTTCTCTTTTGCACTCATGATATTTAATTGTGTTTAAAAGACTACCCTGTGTGATCTACGATAGTGGCTTGAATAAGGACACCCCTGCTTATAAATTTTGATGATACAATTTACACTGTGCTTATATGAGACCTGTGTTTATTTAAGATAGAAAACTTACCTGAATGTTCATTTCAAAACCATCATTTACCCTTTGCTTACACAGGACCTGTGCTTATTTGAGACCCCTTTGCTTATTTAAGCCACTACAATATTACTAATTCACTCCTGATCCAGAAATTCACCCAAAACCTTGACTATGGGCATCCTACACTGTTTACAACAAGACAGGGGATTCCTTGTCATATAAGGCCCAAATCCCCCATGGGGAGGGTAAAATGTGGATATTTTATAATTTGGGCTGAAAAAAATTCATCTAATCTTTAACCTGTTAAAAGCATATGACAATCAAAATATGTTATCTTCCAGAAACATACATCTTTGTATTTTTCAAAATGATGCCTAATGGCATCACCCATTTTCAAGCTGCTAGTGCCAATTAGCTTCACCTGCTTAGCATGGGCCTTCTTACAACACAGTCAAAACAAGATGGTGAAAACAACATTTTAAAATGTTTTTTTCCTCAGAAATCTAATTGTGGAGTTGACAACATATCTATTTTTGATAGAAATGCCTTAATTTGGGATCCTAAAAAGGACCTTTTTACATATTATTGCATGTCTCTAAAATAATAGTTCTGGTTGCCATGGTAACCCAGTCTAAAATGTTATGGTGTAAAACAGTAATGGAAAGGCCATTCTGAAAGCTTTCAGTTCTTATTTAATGGCGACCCAATCTAACAATGATGTAAAATACTGACTTTCATCAAATAGTTCTGGGCCCATAAGGGTTAACTGTAAGGCTTGTTAGGTCATTCCACATGCTTGTAGCTAGGCACAGAATGTTTTTATATGTCATGGATAGACAGCATATTGATCTAAAATGACCACAAGAAGTGTCCTGGGTATCCTTGCGGCTGTATACTGGGGTCAGGTGTATCAAAAGCGTGAGCTCTCTAAGGGCCATTTCACATGCTTGGTGCCTGGCATGGAATGTTTTTTAATGTTGTTGCTAGGCTGTTTAGGCTATGCCACATGCTTGTTGCTAAGCACAGAATGTTTTTAATATCATAGACAGGCAACATGTTGATTCAAACAAATAATGAAAGGTATCACTGGTGACCATGGGTTTGCATACTGGGGTTAGGTGTACCTAACGCTCGATTAGGGCCATTGAAGAGGCTTGTTGCTGGGCACAGTATGTTTTTGAAGGTCGTTGCTAGGCTGTTAATGCCATTCTAATGCTGGTTGCTAGGCACAGAATGTTTTTGAATGTCATGGAAAAGCAACATATTGATTCAAAACAAATGCAATAAGTATCATGGGTATCCTTGGGTCTGTGTACTCGGATATGCTGTATCTAAAGCTCTCTTAGGCCTACTCTGCGTGCTTGTTGCTAGGCATGGAATTTTTGTCAAATGTGGTTGCTAGGCAATATATCAACTCATGCACAATTAAGAACATACCTTCACAATTAAGAATAACACCAGTGCCATCCTTGAGGACAGTTTACTGAGGTAATTGCATCATTTTATGTTCATCCATATCGTTGTCACATGAAAAAATTTGAATAATGAACTTCCCATAAAATTTTGATGTCCTATGTGCCTACCGTCCTTTTAAAAGGACGCTTTTAAACAATTATCTATAAGTGAGGGGTTAAACTAGTTAGATATATTTTTGGTGCTAAAATTGCCTCTATGCCATTAGTTTCACATGTTTTTGACAAAAATGTTGAAAATTCATGAATTTGTCCTACTTTCCTAAGCCCTGTAAGAGTCAGGATTTTGAAACAGGCATTATTTGGTGAGAAACCCCTCTGCATATGGTTGCCATGGTTACATGACAATTGATATACATACTTGTAAAGTCAAAATAGAAGCATGTACCCTTGTTCTATTATAATTTGAAGTTAAAAACAATATGAATTCAATTTTGATATTATTTTAGTGATCATTAAAGTAGTTCATGTAGGCGTCCTTTTAAAAGGACGGTAGGCATATCTGGGTTAATACATTGTGTACAGTATTTTGTTTGAAACTAAGATTTGTTGTACCATCAACAAACTATTATCTAATAGTTCAAAGTTTATTTTAGCTCAGAATTTGGTAGTCTTAAAGTAGTCCTAAATCTAGAGGTAATTAAAATTAATTTCCAATGGTAAATACTGGAGTGTAGATTTGCTGAAATCAGATTGTCAGGAAATTGCTTAATATATTTTTTATAAAAATTTGTACATGATTTCACTTTCGTTGTGCAAGAAAAATATCAAAATTGGATTGAAACTGATTCAAAATTACATATTTAGGAATTATTGTAAATAGGCAGCACATTGTCTAGTGCAGAGTGTTCGGCTACGAGGCTAATGTTATTTAGACTAACTACGGCTCCTGCCCTGGAATTAGCCTTACAGCTGAAACGTAGCCCTTCGTATATTTTGTCTCTAAATTAATAGGAAGGAATAAAGTGTTAGTTCGGGTTTTGACCCCCTGGGGGAGTAAGATTGCTGGCCTGCTCCTTCTACACATGTACATGTACAATTTACATAATTAAAAAAAAATTATTTCATATCATATCAACTACCTAGTACACAACTATTACTCTGTTAATAAATATGCTGTCTATCCAATTGGCGCATGTCCAAACAATACTGTGTCGCCTCAACTCACTGGATAGTTTGATAGTTTTTATATTGTTTTGGATTACAATTCATATGTATGACAAAATAGTTAAATGGTCATATATTCATATTATGGATGCTTGTTATACAGGATACAGGATACAGGATACAATATAAATATATGTGACATATATTATCAAAGCGAATAACTCACTTGTCATGTATGATAAGGAGATTTATTTCATGTAAACTGGTTCTTCTCATGCAAGATGAGACAAAATAAAACGATTAAACTATCAAATAAAAAACTAAAAAAAATGTGAACATAAAGTGAAGCCGACAAAATTCCAATTTTCTGACCATGTTTTCTGAATGATGTGGGTTCTCTTTGCCTCAGGTGCCACCTCCGTACCTGCCTAACTACAAGAACCCCTGCTGGGAGGAAGGGGGACCCCACAGACTGAGATGTCTACCATACTTCCTACTAGCGGGTAAGAATTCTTTCAATCTGTTATATTTATGTATATGAGAATGGGGAGGCATTTATAACAAAATTATATAGAGATAAATTCCATTATATCAATAACGGGTTCATCAATGTACACAACCAACAGCAACAAAAGGAGTTCTTGATGACAAGATGTAAACTTTTATTTCTAAATAAACCGTCACTACGTTTCGGCCTGATGGGCCTTCTTCAGGTGATATCGAGAAAGTTCATAACAGGTACTGAGGTACAAAAAAGAGCAAAGTTTCAGGTCATTGGTTACCATAGTTACAATTGTTATACAAGGTCAATGTCAATGTATAGGTCAAAGGTCAATATACCGGTCATGCCAGAATTCTTACACATGAATTTTGCTATTGTTTTGCGTTTTAATCTAGCGCGGCTTTGTGTTAAGGTCACATTAATAACATTGTGTGAATAAATTAATTGATATATATACATTCTATAATATCCAAGTCTACTAAAAAAAAAATAAAAAAAATTACCTATTCATAGAGCTGTAGTTGGTCTAGTACTACTAGTGTGAACGCATGAGAACAGAAACCAGACAAGGCAAAATTAGACTTTAATATACAGCAATTTTATTCATAGGAAACGCTCAGGTACTATTTACTAGTACAACACTCGGTTATACAGTGATCAGAACTGGATCATAAATAGTACAGGGGAATAACACTACTCATAGAGTTAAACCCGGAGTGCAGGGGGGTGTTGCCTCAGCAGTCCCAAACCTGACTGACTTCCAAGGGGAAGCAGCCTACCTTATATACCACGCTGCGGCAGTCACATGACATACATGCAGCGCCACCAAGTGGTTTATGTTACATAATAGTTCATGAAATACTTAACGAGGTGTTACCGTCGGTAGTACAAGTAACTGCGGTACTAACTATGATAACGACGGTATATGAAACGGACCGTCAGTACCCATTAAGTAATAAAACATGTTATGAAACAATAATAAAACCCGTGTTGTTTTATATCATAACAAAATACAATAGATATACCACACATAACCTAGTAGCATAGCTACCTGTTACAGAGCCAATAGCCTGTGTTTCAGTTGGATAGAGAGGGACATTGTTTTATATCCCCATCGTTTTGTGGCTGTCAGACTTATAGATAAAAGGACATTAATTGTTGAAATAGGTTCAACTGCAGTGCCAATATGTAGATTGGTACGGTTTCTCTATGGCAAACACTGGTACTACCTGCAGAGAAAGGGGCTTCAATCTAATGAAATCTCATGTTGATAGTTGATATTTCTCATAAGCTTATTTTCCTGACTGCAAAGATTTGATATAGGTTTTATTTTGACTCATGTGACCATATAATTCACCCTTTTAGCCAAACAGGACAGCAAACCATTTTTTTGCAAGTAGTTTGCATATTGAAATATACCCTGAAACCCCATAAGAACAACCAACCTTAGTTAGAGAGTAGGATTCAGAGCAACATTATTCTGGTTTGGTGCAAAAGTCATATTCTGACCTTAGTCAGTACTGGCTAACAACTCTGTCACTAGTGATTAACTAATTGGTCATTTTATGGCTTCCTATACAACTTACCTAGGTTAGTTGACACTGCCAGGTTGGGCAGTACTATATAACCAATGCACCTTACTCAGATAAAAAAAAAGTTGTTTCTCATTATGCTTTGGGGGCTTTTTTTTCTTTTTTTTTCACATTTTCATCAAAAATATATTAAAATTAGAAAGTATTTTGCAAATTTGGTATCAAAATAAAGCTTACGTTGTGAGTAAAGCAGTCAACTAGGATTAACTTGCATTATAACAACTTTTGCTGATTAATAAAGTCTGATTTATTAACGATTATCAAAATGTGAAAATCGATGACAAAAAGTCCAAATTTCCCTATGTATCTAAGCTCCGAGTAAAAAATTAATTAAATAAAAATAAAAATGCACTCGCCACATTTTTCACTGCTTGGTGATGAGAACTTTTTTTTTTCTTGAGTGGCCTTAGTGTTTTGATTTTATAAAAGTAGCAGGGTAAGTCTCTTTGACTAAGACATTGGACATTTTTGAATATCAGTTTCTCATTCTGGGTAGAGGGCTGGTGGTTTTGTTGGGGGGCAAACAATATCAATCGCTTGACTGGGGGAGTACAACAAATTTGGACCCCTCTCGTTTTGGGCTAAAAACTAGTGCGCTACTATACTTCAAAGGGTTTGCGCACTTGCCCATTTTCAACCCTAAGAGGGGGGTGTAAAAATTTATGCCCCCTCGACTGGGGGGGGGGGTGTAAACAGTTTTGAGCGGTCTGCACAAACACCCACCACCCCCTCCCCCCCCCTGTTGTTAAAAAATGATAACTCCCTTATGTAGGAGCTGCTAAGTGCGGTACCACCAACCTGTACTGGTCCATAGGGCAGCACCCGCAGACACGCCTCCCAGGGAAGGAGCCCCAGTGGTGGTGGAGGACCAGTAAGTAAATCTACTTTTATTTCAGGTCACTCAGAAATAAACTGGAAAATATGTTAAAATTGAAAATTTCTGGCAAAGTTGGTATCAAAATTAAGATTTAAATGCTGTCAGTAATGCATGCTCGAAAGAAATTGCATCATTACCGATCAATAAACTCCAAGTTACTGAAATGTGAAAATTGATAAGGAAAAGTCTAAATCATCCTGTATATTTAAGCCTTTAGGAAAAAACCAACAACATCAAATGTAATTATATTTTTCACTGCTTGGTGATGAGAATTTTTTATTGAGTGGCATGGTAGATCTGACAATCTATATGCGTAGGTACGGGAAATCCCTAGTTTTTCCATATCACATTGCCTGTGATGTCATTATTTCCTTAAATTTCTGTCGCCATTCATGGCGCCAATGTTGGGGGGCAACATTGGGATATATTACCTAGGTGGAGTAAGTGTATTCCGTAGTTCACCACAGTTCCCTAGTTCACTACATTATGATGTTAATAAAAAATGGCCTTTCTGGCTGGGGCAAGAGTAGCCTGTGTCATCTCGCTCTCTATTCATGTTACGTAACCCTTCAGGAATATATGCAATTTAACCTATTTTAGAATATTTTTAAAAAGGCATCAATTGACAACTAGGCCATATGTAGACTGTCTATTCACAGTGCAGTTTTTGTTTTTTACAGACCACTTGCCCCTGGAGAAGTACATGCAGGTATATGATGCAACAGCCAGATCAATACGGAGGGAGTACAAGATAAACAACGGCACGCGGTATCACTCATGTGTGACTGGTAGCCATTTACTACTTTAACCCTTTAAGGATGGCATCATGCCTTAATGCATCATGCTCTTGTGAATAACTCACCAGTGCAGCCCTGGCGAGCAACTCACCAGTGCTGCACTAAGCATCATGCCGACTCCTTCTGGGTTCAGACATTTCTGAAGGGTCGGCATGATGCACCAATGCACCCCTGCAAGCTACTCGCCAGGACTGCATTGGTGCATCTTGACAATAAATGTCATGTTTTAGCTACATCGACCTTAGATGGTTCAGGACAGCATGTTTCTCTAAGACATTTGCCGTCGTAATGCACCAATACAGCCCCAGAAAGTAATTTGCTGCTGCTGCATTGGTGCATCATGTTGACCACTCCAGAGTGTCTCAACCTTGTAGGATTGTCATGAGGTTCAATGCAGCACTTCCGATGGCCACGGCTGCACTCATATGTCATCACATTGATACATTAATGCATTATTCCATACTTAACGTTTTAAGGGCGGCATGATGCCTTAATGCATGAATGCAGCCCTGGCGAGTGACTGACCAGGGCTGCATTCATGCATCATGTTGACTGTACAGGGGAGAGACACTCATAGTCCAAGATTTTGAGTTCAGAATAGGACCTAAGGTTAAACAAAATCTGAACAAGCCAATTTTTGGACAGAAGATGCCCAGAAGGGTGACCCCAATGGAGCAACAATGATTTGCTATAGTCCATGGTTACCTAGCAACAGCAACCACCTGGAAAGAGTGTATTTAGCTCTTTGGAAAATACTTTGGCTTCACAAAAGGCCATCTGAATATCACCTACCCCAACAAACCATCGGAAGCTACATTGATGGTGATATTATTGTGTTGCTAAGGAAAGTGGTTGCCTAGCAACATACACTCTATATTAAAATTCTAACCTAGAAACCAGAAATATTAATCAGAGATATGTATCTACCAATATCTCAACCCCCAAAACATCCCCAGGAGGCTAGTGAAACACATGCTAAAAGTCCAAGGAAATCTTCCGGAATTCAAGATGGCGTCCAGGATGGGCAATATGCACTATTTTTCCATTTTGACTTTCCATAGGCCAATTTGATGTTTACCTAGCCCCCTAAACCAATTTCAAGCTTTTCCATGGTCTTATCCTTTTGTTGCTAGGGCTGGTGGTTGCCTAGCAACAGGCATTTCATATTGATATTCCCTGCTTACTGCTTCTAAAGTGACCCCAATGGAGCATGGATGATATAAATGATTTGTTGTAGTCCATGGTTGCCTAGCAACAGCAGATACCTACCTAGAAACCACTTGGAAGAGTGAATTTGGCTCTTTGGAAAATACTTTGATTTTATAACACATTGGTTGAGAGTTGGATATCTGATGTTTCTAGGCAACTTCACACCATCCAAACACATTTCATTATCCCACTTCATCTGAGGTCCATTTATATGTAGTAGTTGTAGAAGAAGTATGCCTCTCATTGACATTTCCCCTGTTTTTTGGGGAGTAGCAATATAGGATGTGTTGCTAGGCAACCACTTACCTCAGCAACACAATAATGGCACCATCCAAAAGGTTTCCAATAGTTTGTGGTGTTAGGTGATCCTACAATTAGCCTTTTTGAAGCCAAATTCTTTTTTAGAGGCATGAACACTCTAGGTTGCTAGGTAAATATATGCTATTGATAGGCAACAATGAACCATAGCAACACATATCATTCTTGCTCCAATGGGGTCATTTTAGATGCAGTTAGTATGGGTACAATACCTTTCTGACAGTTAATTGCCCTAGTTTCTAGTGAAATCCAATACGAAATGCTTCTTGCTAGGCAACCACCAGCCCTAGCAACATAAGGATAAGACCATGGAAAAGCTTGAAATTAGTTTAGGGGGCCTGTGTAAACTTCAAATTGGCCTATGGAAAGTCAAAATAGAAAGAAATAAGGGAAATAGTGCATATTGCCCATCCTGGACCTGGAAGCACAAGGAGGATTTCCTGGGACATTTAGTATGTGTTTCAGTACCCTCCTTTACATGTTGTGGGGTCGAGATATCGGTATATGAATATATTTGATCCATATTTTGACTGGTTTCTAGGTTAGAAGTATAATATAGAATGTATGTTGCTAGGCAACCACTTGCCTTAGTGACACAAAAATGTAACCATCAACGAAGCTTCGAATGGATTATGGGGGTAGGTGATGTTCAGATGGCCCTTTGTGAAGCTAAAGTATTTTCCAAAGGGCCAAATACACTCTTTCCAGGTGGTTGCTAGGTAAGTATCTGCTATTGCTAGGTAACCATGGACTATAGCAAATCAGTTATATCATTGTTGCTCCATTGGGGTCACTTTAGAAGCAGTAAGTATGGGTACAATTTCTTTCTGAAATCCAATATGAAATTTCTTTCTGAAATCCAATATGAAATACCTGTTGCTAGGCAACCGCCAGCCCTATGAACAAAAAGATAAGACCATTGAAAACTTGAAATTGTCATTTGGGGGGCTAGGTAAACTTCAAATTGCCCTATGGAAAGTCAAAATAGAAAAAGAATGAGGGAAATAGTGCATATTGCCCATCCTGGACGCCATCTTGAATTTCCGAGCGAGCACAAGGAGGGTGTCCGAGGACTTTTAGTATGTGGTTCAGTACCCTTCTGGGCATCTTCTGTCCAAAAATTGGCCTGTTCCGATTTTGTTTAACCTTATAGTCTAAAAATCTTGGACTATCAGGAATGATGCACCAATGCAGCATCGGCAAGTTACTTGTCAGGGCTGCATTGGTGCATCATCATAACAAATGTCATCTTTTAGCCACATTCATCCTTAAAGGGCTAAAGGGTTATCCATTCTGATGTACTCTTTAAGGATGGTATGTTGCTAAATGAGCACATGCAGCTCTGTATCATAGCCGTAGGGAGCTGCCCTACAATGTTGAGACACTCACTAATTAATACAACACCGGCAAGTCACTCACCAACACTGCATTTATACATCATGGCAAAAAAGCAAGGATTCTATATAGACTAGGATGTCTGACTTGGTAGACTCCCATGTGATAGCCCCCCTTGCCTCCTCTACCCCCCCCATGAAAGTGGGCGACCTTGTGTCCTCAGTATTGAAAACAATGGAGAATAGGGGGTTTATGTGGTTCTCTTGTGTCTTTATTAGAGTGATACCAAATGAAAAGAAGGGGGTTTCTAAACTAAAAAATCCTGTTGAATCCAGATTTTGTGTTCTTGATTCTTAAAACCTGACCAAAACTACACCAAAATGAAGACACAAGAGAACCACATAAACCCCCCTATTCTCCATACATTTCAATACTGAGGACACAAGGTCGCCCACTTTCATGGGGGGGTAGATGGGGCTAGAGGGGGAGGCTTGTCACACTATGCCCATAGGCGAGACGCTAAGTCGGACCTCCTACCCTATATGCTTCTTGAAAAAAGGGCATAGCTCATCAAAACACTATGTAACCTTAAACCTTTAAAGACAGCATGATACCTCAATGCATCTTGCCCTTGGTCGTCATGATACAATGCAGCCCCGGCAAGTAACTCGCTAGGTCTGCATTCAAGCATCATGACAACTTAGTTCGGTTAAGACACTCCCGAAGGGTTGGCATGATGTACCAATACAGCACAGGGACAAATGTTATCTTTTAGTGACATGCCATCCTTAAAGGGTTAAAGGAAATAGTTAAGCAATTGCTGATAAAATTTAACCATGAAACAACTTTTGTTTTGAAGGTGATGGTAGTCCATCTACTAGTTTCCGTTTTTTTCGGTGGGAATCAATATCCCAAAACAAGAACTGCACAGGGGAGCCGGGAGTGGTGATCCCTCATCTAGTTAAACACATCATACCTCAAGCCAAGATTATCTTCACACTCAGAAACCCTGCCGACAGGTAATTGAACAAATTGTTTTAATTCTAATTAGATGTCATATTGAGTGACACTTGATTTTGGGGTTATTGATGCATTTTAGTATCTGTATTTGTGAATACGGGTAAAGGTTAAATGTTATTATTCCCAAGAGTGTCAATACTCTTTCACAGTAGTTCCATTTAAATAACTGTGTCATGTGACTAAAATTGTTTATCGATTTTACAGCATTGTTGGATGAAAAGTAATTTCCATGCCGAAAGTTATTAATATAGAACCCTGGTCTTCATAATTTGAACTTCAATACAAATAAGAATCTCTTACCCCAATGGGTACAAAGATCAGGTCAACATTGGATCAACATTGGATCAACATTGGATCAACATCGGATCAACATTGGATCAACATTGGCAAACGAGTTTTTAATGTTGATTCAATGCTCTGTGCCCACTGGGATTGGCAGTAAGACCTAGGTTACATTCCAATCATTTGAGCTGATAATATATAAGCTTGTGTCGGGGATCAGTGATATCTAAGTAGGGGTGGACCGCTTGGAGAGTCACTGATCCCATTCCAAACTAATATACGGGACTAGCGCATTGGGCTATGGGGGCCACCATCTTGGCTCAGAGCAATGCATTGTGGTTAGGCCCCCGACTCCAGAGCAGTGCATCATGGGAGAATCTCTTATCAGCACCTTTGTACACTGTGTGAGGAGAGGGGATTAGCCTGATAAGGAGATGGGTTTTAGCCCCCGACTTCCTCAGGTACCAGGATGTGCTAGGCCCGTAAAGTAACGTACGGCACTGTCAAGTTGTCAGACAGGGAAATAGCCCAGTTGGTAGAGCAGCAGGCCCATGGGCCTGAAGGTCATGGGTTTGAGTCCAGCTTTCTTCAGGTCACTTTTCCACGACCGGTATGCTGTGCTAATGGGTTTTCATGTGCATCAACCTGTAGTGCCACCTTACATAACTGATTCTGGCTGTTCCTTATAACTACAATTATAGAATTCAGTAAAATGTCAGCTGAATGGTTGGTGACAATCAGACAACTTAAAGCTGGGCCGTGTGGGAATAAGTTCAGCATTTTCTATACATAGACTAAAATAACAGTTTCACCAGAGGGCAGCAGTGTTTCGACAGGGGACCATAAACATTGTCCAGCTACAATATATTCACCCTATCTTGTGCCTGTAAGAGCCCTCAAGAGCCCTCTTGTGAATCAAAACGTCAATTATATCCAAAAGTGCTTTTGGCCTCACTTCAACCATGACGGTCAAGCTTTAATGTATTGAAAGCTTTTTCTTATAACTTTTCATAGGCTCCGTTCAGGATACATCTACTTTGTGGGAAGAAATCCAACTGGAAGTCCTGAACACTTCCATGAGTTATGTGTCATAAAATTACGAGAGTTCAGGAGTTGCAGAAAACTCCACAGCGACAGACACTGTGCCTACAACCGCCCATCACGAGCAGCACAGCAACGGGTAAAGGGAATATTCCACTATACAGATAATTCCACTACACAGATAATCTTTAAAAGAAAACAACACTCTATAGTTTCATGATGGCTTCAATTGCTTGTCTTGGTGATGATATACAAGATTCTGACATTTTTATTGAATCTTCTGCTAAATATTAGGGGGTAGCACAGCAGGCTTATCTGTCAATAGTACCTAATATTAATCTAGTAAGTCATTTTCTGGCTCCCTATAAGACCGACCTAGACTGGTTAATACTGTCAGGTTGGTCAGTACTGACCAACTTACCTTAGTCTTCCCCATTGCTAAGTCATTTTGAGTAAGGCATTAATCATATGCCGTTTTGCCACAGTCATTTGAATAACACTTGGTCATGCCTGACTAATGTCCCTAACGGTCCAGGGTCGGGCATTAAGATTATCAGTGTACCAACAGATCAATAGAGGGACGTCCATTTGTTGCTGATTTGTAAAATTTGACAAATGAGTGGCAGATGAAAGTTGTTAAAGGGGAAATACAAAAAGATAAGTCACGCCACCATGCTGAAGAGAAACAAATAGGAAAACTGCATATTTTGACATAGTTGGTTGTGAACAGTCCCCGTCTAGTGATTTATCCACCAAACTGTGATAATATGTACTGGACATCTATCCCAACATTTAAAAGAAGAAATAGATAGAGGTGCACAATAATGTGTCTGAACAACAGATTTCTCTATGAGTCATGCATTTGATCGTATCACACGAGGAGGAGCCGAGTGTGGTGCAATGCCAATGGACCATGTCTTCAGACTGATAAGAGTGGATCTCTCTATTGATTTCATGTAATTCTTGATTAATTTGATCAAACATACTTTTAAAGATTGGTTTCATAGCTATGATCATGGAAAAACAGGCCACTGAGAATGAGTATCAGTTTCTCCATGGGGTGTTAGAAAACGGCCATTTTAGTACTTAAGCATAGTAACATTATTTCTCCACATGAAACGAAGGTTATATACATTAAAGAGTATAATATTGTTTAGCAGCTTATGTTATACAGCTTTTGTACGTGTTCTTACAGGGCATGCTACAGAGGAGCTTGTATGCAGTATTCATAAAGGAATGGCTGAGTGTTTTTCCAAGGGAACAAATTCATTTTGTGCGATTTGAAGATTTCGTCAAGAATAAGGCTGATGTTATGACAGGTGTCTTTAAGTTCCTGGAATTAGGTAGGCTTTCCTCATTCAATATATGTGTCAGTCTCATTATATGAAAATTGTTCTGTATGCACTAAAAATAAATCTTTCAATTTGTAAGACATTTTTCAATTTGTTAAAACTTACCTCTTTTACCTGACTTTTATACATTGAAACTGCCCATGTATGTATAGCCCTACACGTTACCCATAGGGTAGATTCACCCAGAGTCGGACATATACCTTGGGATGGGCACTTGATTATGTGCTTATTCAAGCATTCTAAGGTCGTTATCTGTGTATAATGGTAAAGTTTATTCTTTCCGAAAAACAAGTACTAGAAGTTGTAGTGTACATCAATGAACTCAAATTTCATTGTCCGTCTCAGGCTATGTGTCTGACTCATGGTGAATCTACACTGCTCTTGTCCTCATGCCATAAGATGGGGTAGGAATGTGGTTCATGTAAACAGGAACATTATGTCTAATTAATAATCTCAGTCACTTTAAACCTTCTGTCACAACAAAGGCCCCGTTGCATTTTCACATCTATTCATGTTTCAGCAATCCCTAAGTAAAATATCATATTTCGCTGCCAGATCCCGTAAATGCAACTGAGATGGAAAGTGTAACAACGGAAGCAGGTGGCATCGATCCACCCAAATCCAAGATGGCGCCGATGCTAAATAAAACAAGACGTATGCTGGAAGACTTCTTCAAACCTTACAATGAGGAACTCAGTGTGTTAATAGGGAATCCAAGGTTCAAGTTCCTGAATACCTAGATTTTTCAAAATGATCCTTCTGGGAGAAAGGAGTTTTGGGTTAAAGGGTTAAACATCCACAAAACATTACATAGTGTGCCCATATTGCAGTTGTTGAATACATAGAAAATAGAATCTGATTGGAGTGACAGAACTGCTGGGGTTAGTCTAAGGTTTTATGTTGGAAAATAATATGGATCAATTAACACAAAATTATACAAATGGCACCTGCAAACAATTGTATAATTCAACCACAACATCACCAGATAATAATGTTGTATTTAGAAACCAGAATTGTGGTTGTTACCATGTAAAAAATAGCCTCGAAATTTTTTATATGCAGCAGCAACCACTTTTCTTGCATTTGAAGGAACATAATGTCTACATGGTTGGTATATTTGAAGGGAACCCATTCCTTGGATCCATGTTAGGGGGTAGATGTGATTATAGTTAACATCAGATCCATGGAAATGTGTGTTGCTAGACAGATAAACAATTAGAAGAGCTGTTACTAGCTGTTATTAGCAACAAACGAATAGAACTATTGAATTACTTGGGTCCATATTAGGAGTGGAGGTATGATTATGATCAGCCTCAGGACCAGGGAAATGTGTGTTGCTAAGCAGATAAACAATTAGAATAGTGGTTGCTAGGTAACCAGCTGTATTAGCACCAAACCAATAGAACCATTGAGTTCCTTGGATCCAATTTAGGGGGGGTAGATATGATTTTAATCGACCCCAGGATCATGGAAATGTGTGTTGCTAGGCAGATTAACAATTTGAATAGCTGTTGCTAGGCAACCAGCTGTATTAGCAACAAACCAATAGAACCATTGAATTTCTTGGGTCCATATTAGGGGGGGGGTAGGTATGATAATAATCAACCTCAGGACCATGGAAATGTGTGTTGCTAGGCAGATGAACAATAAAAGAGCCGTTGCTAAGCAACCAGATGTGTTAGCAACAAACCAATACAACCATTGAATTCCTTGGGTCAATGTTAGGGGGGTAGGTATAATAATAATCAACCTCAGGACCTATCAAAGGGTTGATTTATATTATTGTTATCACATAGCATAAATTTGTGTTGTGACACCTAAATCCAAGATGGCGGCACAATCCAAGATGGCGGCGACCGTTCTGACTTTTGGTAAAGTGCAAACATCATATACCTCGTCTGGTGGCACCACCAGATGGCTACGCCATCACTTCAGCATAAAAAAGAGGTAGATGTTGCAGAGGTTATCCCCTGTAGAATATCAAGCTCATAATTGGAGTATATCCTTACACAGACAGTGACTAATGTAATAGGGAACAACTTGTCTTAGAGGCTTAACAGGAATCTGACCTGAATTGAATTTGTGCTTTAAAGGTGGCTGCTGCAACAAAATATGTACATCTAATTAATGGCACAAGCTAAGGGAGTAGTCATTTTTTAACATAAGGGACAGGGGGTTGGGGATTTAAAGCTGCTGTACTACCTCAGATATATAGACAGTCCAATTTCTGCATAGTTGTTAAGAGTCTGCTTGTTGGAGTATACTGGTAGCATCCCAATAAATTGTGTGTCTTTTAACCATGCTAAATTTAAGGAAATAGATGAGGAAAAATAAAACGCTTCCAGCATTCTATTCAGCACTTAACTATAATAACAAGGGAGTGCCATCTACAGGGATACACCTGTACTAGTAGACTGTGTTTGTGAGTTGAGCAATGCAAAACATCCATGCTCCCCTCCACTCACTACTGCCACCTGATGGCTTTGGTCAACACTAAATATTCAAGCCCCTCCAGAATACAAATAGTAGTTGAGACTGGAGTTCTGTCTAACATAATATTAAGACTTTCTTGTCAGAATAAATGACAGATTATAAGAGGGAAAGGATTATACAATCATCTGAGAATCAAATGAGGAAAATGTAGGTTTAGGAATGGGAGGAGGTATAGCAGCTTAGGAGCGGGGGGGGGGGGGGAAATTGCATCCCTTTTTCGCGAAAAAAATCCTGCTTGTTACTATAAATCAAGGGGGTCGGCCACACTCAATTTCAACCTGGCCAGGGGGGACTGGAAAGATTTTAACCCACTCGAGTGAAAATCTACGGACCCCCCCTTTTGTTGAAAAATTACCATTCCCTAAGGTCACTGAACTTCTGCAAAAAAATATGTACATTTAATTAATGGCCCATGATAAGGGAGTGGTCATTTTTTTATAACAGGGGGGGGTCGGTGGATTTTCGAGTGAGCGGGTCGGAATTTTTTTGGTCCCCCCCCGCAAGATGGGTCAATATTTTTTCAGTTCCCCCCTCCAGGCAGGTTGAAATAGAGCGTGGCTGAATCCTTCGAGCTGTAGTAATGCGCGGGATTTTCCGCTAAAAAGGGGTGTAATATTTTTGGTCCCCCGCTCAGGAGCTTCAAGGGGTCCAAATTTTGTTGGTCCCCCCCCCAAATCCACCAACCCCCCCCCCCCTGTTGTTAAAAAATGACCACTCCCTAAGGTCACTGAACTTCCTCTGATTCGTATGATCAATCACGACCTGAGACCTGAGGTAGGGAGTTCAAAATAGCGCTACCGCTGCCGATGTAGTCCACCCGTTTCTGTGATCCAATATGCGCCCCTCCTAGAAGCACCCCAACTGGTCCATTACATTAAAATAGCCCCACTGACCTTATTTCTTGAGCTATAAGAAACACAAACCCCTCCTTTTAATCACAATATCTTGGCAGTCAACATGAATGGAGCCATTAGTGGAGAAAGATAAGAGTTTCTGTTTTCTGTGACCTACAATATTATGATGACATTCTTCATGTCAAAATGTAATAAATAAATATGAGTTGTTAAAAGTTGTTACCATGGGGATGTTGGTAATTGTGTTCTTGAAGACATATGTGAAATCCAGATGTGTGTGCCACTGCCCAATGATGTCCCTAGCCATTTTAAGTTAACCTGTTCTGCCTGGGTTAGAAGGGGCCTAGGGCCAGAGCTACAGTACTCCCAACTGCTGTGTAGGTGCCCTCTCCTGCCTAGATCACAGAAATGGGAAATATGTTCAGATGCACTCACCATGATATTTCTGGAACTAGGTATGATAGAAACCTGATCTTTACAGATCTGCAAAGCTCTCATAGGGATCTATACTAATGGAACCAATATGTATTCTTTAACTCATTTTTTAAAATTTATCAAACTCCCTACCTGAGGCAATAGTGTGGAGGTTCACACCCAGGGGCTGAGTCTGAGAAGCTATTCTGTAGGCGATTCAATAGGGACTATGCAATTGAGGTAAGGGGACTGAAAGGACCAAGGACTGAGAAATATGGCTAGGGAGCCTATTTTATTTAATTTTCATTTACTAGAGGGCTATAATGTATATAAAAATGTAGTTTTTACATCATCAAAACTCACATTTTATTGGTCAAGAATTATTTATCTTTTGAAGTTGCGAAAATATAAGTTATTTCTATGCCATTGCATTGCTGGCATTATTAGCTTTAGTTTGATACCAAATAAGCTAATATTTGTGCATTTTTATCTTCTTTTTTGCAAAAAAAAAGAAAAAAGCTTCCATTAAAACCTGATTTTTCATGATGCGCTCGGTGATGAGAAACTTTAAATTTTTTGAGTGGCCTTATTCTGTAGTGTTAATTGAGGTATTAACCAGTCCTACAGACTCATCATCTATTCATTCATAATATAAAATGACCAATAATCACTATAGCTACAAGGTTGCAAAGCTCATTTCCAAAAAGGCAATGTCTAAAGAAAATAATAATTGTATTTTTAACCCTTTAAGGGCTGCATAATGCCTCAATGCAGCATGCCCTTGGTCGCCATGATGAATAATGCAGCCTAGTCCAATAATTCGCCAGGGCTGCATTCAAGCTTCATGTAGACCCTACCAGATTGAGTCACCCCAAAAGGGTCGGCATGATGCACCAATGCAGCATCATCTTAGAGTGACATGCTGTCCTTAAAGGGTTAAGCACAGTTAGATGACATTTTACAAGTGTTTTGATAATCTGTATGTCTGATAAACACGCTTTAGGTAATTTATATATACTTTGCAGCAATGTGTTAACTCCTGAACCTAATGTCGCCTTCTATCAGGTCCGGGAAATGGAGGAAAACCCTCCCCAGAGCCGTTATTTACACCAGTGTTAATTTTCACAACGCAGGTAGGTGTGAAAACACTACAGGGCTACAATTAGCAACGGTTTTTCTTATAACCCATTTGCTGAAATTTCTATCAATTTGCTGTTAAATGTATATATCCCATAAGATAGATCAGTGTATGCTCTTGAATCATACATGGGGAATAGTGAATCATACATGTGATTGCCATGAAATCACATATAAATAAGCTTTTTCTATAGACTTTCCCTCTGTGCTCCTCCACTTCACCCAGTAGGCAGTGAGCCCTGCAGTGTTTTTACACCTACCTGTGTTGTGAAAATTAACACTGGTGTAAATAA
Organism: Harmothoe impar; assembly: GCA_947462335.1. Lineage (NCBI taxonomy): Eukaryota > Metazoa > Annelida > Polychaeta > Phyllodocida > Polynoidae > Harmothoe > Harmothoe impar. The sequence continues at coordinate 138,096 of CANHQG010000017.1, forward strand.
CGGCTCTGGGGAGGGTTTTCCTGCATTTCCCGGACCTGTCTATGACTTCTGTACTTGGAAACATTTTCTGTCTAATAGGTTAAATAGATGACAGCAATTACACATAGAATTATAAAATGAAGATATCAAAGGTCTACTTTGTTTCTGATTGCTGATAAGCTATGTATATGTGCCTAGGTAATGTAGGGAGAGCTGCTTTGTAGTTGAGCCTTATTAATGCAAGTAGAACCTACAAGTGTATTGTTTTTGAGCTTTGTGAGACCTTCAAGCTTAGATGAAATATCTATAAGTGTAATTTAATTATTGAGTGTTTCATGTTTGATTATGTGTTTGCTTTCAAATAGAATACTTCTCCCAAGGCTAGCACACGAGGTTCAGCATATCAGGAGAAGAGGGAATGTAATATTTTCATCTGGTTCAACATAATTTGTATTAAATGACAGCTCTTGAGACTGTTTTCAAATGCAAAGTATAGTCTCGAGAAACGGTCGGAATTACAAGCCTCAACGTAAAAATATATAGACAAATGCCAACGCCCATTGATACCGTCTCTGTTGTATTTCACGAGTGAGGGCTTGGGCAGTATCCCACGAAGCCGCAGGCTGAGTGGGATATGTCCCAGCCCCCACGAGTGAAATACATCAGAGTGGTATCAATGTAGTTGGCATTTGTGTTTATTATTTTTATTTGAAGCCATTTAATGAATAAAAACCAACTTTTTTTAGCCCATTGAATACGGCCATGTTGTATTCAATGGGGGCATTGAATACGGCCCTTCAGTGCTAAAGCATAGGACACCTTGTATTTCAAAAAAATAAAAGGTTATATGCCTAAGATGATTGTAGCATGATATCAGACTCAGGGACTAGAACAGTTTGAGTAACTTTACCTTGCGTGCCAGTCTGTGTGTAAAGGTCACACCCTGTCTGTCTACTTAAGGCAGAGGCTTAAACTGATCAGCCTGCCTATACCACAAGGTACGACATCGCTAGACGCTCATCATCTTTATACCCTAGATGGCCCTTCTGTACCATGTATTTGGGTATAGACTGGTTGCACCATCTGAATTCCAAAGTTGATTGTGTCTCACAAACTTGAGCCAATGTTTTCAGCTCTGACCGGGTGCCAGCTCTGACCGGGTGCCAGCTCTGACTGGGTGCCAGCTCTGACTGGCCTGAATAAAAACGGGTTATTTAGGGCAGATGATGATAAAAATGGGCAACTAATTACTAGTTTAAAGAGTTATAACATCCATTAACCTTTTCAGTCAAATTCTATCTACATCTGCCCTAAATAACCCGATTTTATTCAGGCCGGTCAGAGCTGGCACCCTGTCAGAGCTGGCACCAAGTCAGAGCTGGCACCGGGTCAGAGACAAAAACATTGGCCCAAGTTCGTGAGACACAGCCTACATATTACGAGCGATATGGCGCTTCCCTGTATGGCAAAACTCATTGTATAGTAGGGCCATCTAGAGTATAGAGATGATGGGTGTTTAGCTTTGTCATACCTTGTTCTATATATACAGTCATCTACTCCAAGTGTGCTACTCAGTTTAAGCCAGTGACTCAGGGTGATGAACTAATCCTGGTCTGCTCAGCCAACTATGTAGCAGTGTATAGTTCTCAGTCAGGTCTGTGAGGGTACATATGTGACCTGTTTTAATGAAATGGGTCGGAAGCCATACTTTAAAGAGCCTAGGGCTGTGTCTCACGACCTTGGGACAATGTTTTTGTCTCTGACCGGGTGCCGTCTCTGACCAGGTGCCGTCTCTGACTGTGTGCCGTCTCTGACCGGCTTGGCTTGATAAGGTCGAAATACTAACAGCAGGAGGCTAATTATAATCATAACTATGATTATATAACAACCGCCATAACGTTTTTCCAAATCCTGATATATATGAGTATAATTCTTTTTAAAACACCTTAGTAGTATAGTATGTATCGGAACGGGACTATAGTTAAGTACTGTTTATTACTCAATCGACCTGCAGCCAATCAGAGGCCTCCCTTTTGGCGGGAAATTCAAAAGCAGCCAATGAGAGGCCTCCCTTTTGGCGGGAAATTCAAATAGGTCACGTGACCGGAAGTGACCTACTTCCGGTCACGTGACCTTTGGGCGGGAAATTCAAATAGGTCACGTGACCGGAAGTGACCTACTTAAGAGGGTCACGTGACCACCATGTTGGCGGGAAATTCAAATAGGTCACGTGACTGGAAGTGACCTACTTAAGGGGGTCACGTGACTACTAGGTTGGCGCGAATTTCAAAATAAGTCACTTGAGATTTTTATGGATAAATAAATTTTAAAAAAGAAAAAAAGCAAGCTGAAAGCTTGCTAAAAAATAATTTAAAAATGTGGCTCTTTTTTTTAGGGGGGGGAGGGGCACTCTGGGGGGCACTCTTTAAGATGCATGGGGGGGGGAGGGGGGGAGGGGGGGAGGGGAAGGGTTTTTTAAGAGTGAGATTCGCTTCTCTGCCCTCTCTTTTAGAGGGCAGAGAGGCGAGTCTACTGGTTCGTCTACTTACAATGAAATGTATCATGATTGCGTTTATGATGATGTGCATCATGATGTGACTATCTTACAACTTTATAAGAAATAAGCAAGGTCTCTCTCCTATACAATTACAGTTTTCTAGCTTGAAATATAGTCTTTCAACAGCTCCTTTTCTCATCTTACACAGAAGCAAATATCAGAGGCACCCAATAGCACCTAAACCGCTCTCAGACAAGGGTCGGGCACTGCTGGACTATAATAGATGGGTCAAGGACCGTTCTACTGAGAGTCAGGCTAGGTCGGACATTCAATAACGTGACTTTAGCAAACTTGCTCGAAAAGTCTGACCATGCGAGATCCTTATGCCCCAGTCTGTCAATGCTGTCCAGACTTTCAAGCAAGTTTGCTAAAGACCTGCCTGTCATTGAATGTCCGACTTAGCCTGCTTGACCCTCAGTAGAACAGTCCTTGACTCATCTATTATAGTCCAGCAGCGCCTGACCCTTGTATGAGAGTGGTATTGGCACCATTGGCTGACTCTGATAATTCACCTGTGTGCACGGGGGGAGGAGAGGGTTCACAGCTACAGCTCTCTTAAGGCAAAGCTTGCGCTTATAGAGCACTACTAGTGGAGGTTTGGATGAGGAGGCTATGACATATGATGTTTGTCTTAAAAAATAGCCATGGTGCATGTCGATGTCGCTTAATTATGCTCATATCTCATGTCGATTTTAAGAATTGTTCATGTCACCTGTCACTATGTTTTTCAAGCTTCATGTCAAATGTCACTAGGCTTCATCTCGAATTTAGTGGTCCACACTGCCGCTGCTGCTGCTGCTGTCGGTGCTGCTGCTTGTGCTGCTTGTGCTGCTCATGCAGCAGCTGCTGGCTGCTTGTGCTGCTGACGATGTCATGAGGGCTGCTGTTGACAGATGTTGCTGCTGCTGCTGCTGCTGCTGCTGCTGCTGCTGACGATGTCACGGATGCTGTTGACAGATGTTACTGCTTGTGCTGCTCGTGCAGCTGCTGCTGAAGCCGCTGCCAGCTGCTTGTGCTGCACGTGCAGCTGCTGCTGAAGCCGCTGCTAGATGCTGCTGCTTGTGCTGCACGAGACTGAGTAGCCGCTATTCGGCGTTTCACTCCTTATGTACCCTGTCCTAGATAATCCTCTTAAAATGGCTGAAAAGACTCTCTCAGCACAGAGACTCTACTCAATGTAAGAGATCTGTTAAGTAAGTTTTCACATGCCGCCTGACTACTGCGGGAGGGTTTAGACTTAAGCAGCTTAGTGCACACACGTGTCTGTTAGAAAAGCTACCTGCACACCTGCCTTCCTTTTTCACTAGTATTTACCCCCTGCCGACTTATAAGGCACCTATACACACCTTCTTGCTTCTAGAGCTAAGCTGACTGGCAGCTATTTTAAAAGAGAATACCCGTTACCTGTATAACGGATAAGGGGGTTATGAGATTAGCGTGTGTATACAAAAAAAACAAAAAAAAAGCTACAGGGGGCGCGTGTCTGTCTGTGAGGTAGAGACCGTGTGGTAAGCGACTCAAGTGTAAAACAAAAGCACCTCCTCTTGCCGCAGTGAGTGGTGTGGACGGCGGCTGGCTAGTTGAATTTAAGCGTCAGCTTAAAAGATAATCCGTTCACGGGCTGGCGCGTCACACCTGGCGTTAATCACCCCCTGTAGTCTTTGTATACACAGGTGACTCGGCTTTATCTCTTCACCAGCTATAATCCCATATACATGTAGCGCACGTTACACTCGTTATCTCTCTTTTCATGCTGATGGATTAGGGGTGGAAGGGTTCAGGTGAAAAGCGATTTGATTCTCTCTGGAAGAGGGTGGGGCTCTAGGTGAAAACAAGCTTAGAACATCCAGATTAGCTGCTCTCTCAGCTATATAAAGAGCCTCATTTTTTCTAATCTCTGCCCACTTCGTCTTGTTGTACACTATCAGTCACGAGGCAGACGCTGGAAGTAGCAGATGTTTGCAGTATGGTTTATACAGAGGTTACCTGCTAATAGGATTTTGTCAGAATAGGGTAAGTTGCTATTAAAATGAACATTTAAATGGGTTGTTAAAATGGTATCTGATGTTAATGAGCTAACACCTAACATTGAGGATTATGACCTCCCAGAGGGGCGTCTCGCCAAATTCTCCAGTCTTGACTATAGTCTTAACTGTCTAAAGACTGTGGAGCACGTTAATGGGTGGTCTCCTTACTAATTTCACTTGACCAGGCCGGCAGGGTCAACTAGGCTAGGTAATTACAACCACAAGGGCGGCTACTCAACATGCAAGTAGACCTACTACTACGAGATTGTCTTTTGACCACTCTGCCGCCGCCTGCTGGTCTGGCGATTACATGCTCTAGTATAGTTCTCCGCTCTTTTCGTCAGATGACGCCACAATAGGGTTTTTGTACATTTCCACGATACTCGCGAACATTTTAAACGCATAATGACCTATAATAAGCAACAAAGCACACTTCTAATATATTGAATATAAGAAACATGTCAACGTTGTGTATTTCTGATAGAATGAGGCAGATTCTTTGAAATATCAACTAAACTATAGTGAGATTGAAAATACTACACCATATCTAAAGCGATATAAAAGCTATATAAAGTCAGAACCTCTGACGGATCGGTAGGATCACTCAACCATTCGTCCTCGAAAGCAACACAGGGTTCCCGTCCAACAGGACTTTGAGCCTTGACGCTTTTGAGGAGGTTTGATCTCATGCTGCTTAACATGTGGTGTAATTAATCAACACCGCGGCCCCTCTTTAGGGGCCACACAATAAACAAAGAATAAAAAAGGGTAGGACTTAGGTTTAAAGTGAATCTCCCAGGATTTTGGCGAGGTCGACAAAGGAGGAGATAACAGATTAAACTGCAGGAGACTATACGCAAACCTTGATACTCTCAGAGGGGGAGCTCCATATTGCGGACCTGTGGTCAGATCTATCACCTCCAGGAGGCAAGCTGCATGTCGTAAATGTCCACCACAGACATTTGGATATATTGTTAATCCTACTCCAGGGTCTCCATAATTAGACCCTGAATCTGTTGTTAAACGGGTGTGAGGTGATGGTAACTAATACTTATGAGATGGAGCTCTTACGAGACATAAGCACCACCCAGCGCGGGGCTCGCCTTGAGATGGGAAATTCACTACAGTAGGGTGGCCGGAGCATTTTTGAAAATAAACTAGACACACATGTATTATGTATGTCTAGAATGTCTCAATATTCGCATTTAACAAATTAGCACTGTTATATTGATAGAGTAACTAGGTAACTAACTGTAGCTGATTACATATACCTCACTCCTCAAACCTTTCTGACAGATCTGAAGATCTGTATAGAGAAGACATGCCATACCCATGGCTTACTTATAGCTCTGCCATGCTATAGTGGCTATTGGGAGAACTAAGATTTCTCTATCTAACTGTATGACAGAAGGTGTCCTCTAGTGTTATTTATATGATTTTAATACTTGAGATTGGGGTCTGAGGTCCTCATATGACCCCCAGCGGATGCTCTGACGCTGGCTAGCGGTAGATTGTATCATTTCCATTCAAAATGCATTATTTTAACTTGATTTATCTCTATATTCAGTAATTTACCGTAAACTACCAATTAAAGATTTTCTATAAAAAAAATAAAAAATGAGCCCTGAAAATGCGCAATTTAGGTGGCTTATCTCAAAAAAGATAACAATATCCTAAGTAGTTATAGGACCCTCCATGGGATAGCTGCATTCAAGATGCTTCAAACAGAAAAGGAATCTCGTTGATACATGGATTTGCCATCAGCCAGTGCAAATTCTCCCAAAGGTCAGGTTAAAGAGATTTCCCAGTTATGAGCTTAAAGGAGACTCAAAACCTCAGGTCTGTCAACATTGCCCCTGAATTACATTATGTAATACAGTTTATAATGCATTATCCAGCCTATATAGGATGGACCCATTCAGGATCTGTTGATAACAAATTACTAGAAGTGTCTATCTGCTTTGAATCGAAAATGATGGCATATCATAAAAGGGTCATTTAACATAGGATCAGATACACACTGGGCCCTCACGCCGACCCTCCGGCCACCCTAACTACAGCATTATCTGTCGTTGAAAATGGTGCTCGTGTAGAGTCGGGATGATGTACCAAAAGAGTGTTTTATACACAATGATATCCTTGTACAAATGCGTATACCTAGTAGGCAGCGTCTTATCATCAAATCTAAGAGGGTGCTATAGTTTTATTATACTTTTATAGACCATTTTTAAAATCCGAGCTTAGCTTAGTTCATAGTCTCCTTACCAATTTTTACTTGACCAGGCTGGCAGAGCCAACTAGTCTAGGTAATTATAACCACAAAGGCGGCTACTCAAGATCCAAGTAGACCTACTACTACGTGATTGTCTTTTTGGCCCCTCTGCCGCCTAGTTATTACATCCTCCAGTCTAGCTCGCCACACCCTTTGAGCAGCACCATTGCCTCGGTAAAAGTGTAGGGTGTGTGCTTTCCACCTTCAGGCATCCATAGATTCGATCACCATCACCCCCCTTGAAATGACCTCAGCTGTTAATTAGGGCGTAAAGCAGCCCAACAACCAACCAAGTCCCTGTCAAAAGATGTGAATAACGCTGTAGTCTGCCCGTTTCTGTGATCCAATATGAACCCTTCCTAATAGCACCCCCACTGATGCATTGCATAAAAATAGCCCCCCTGACCTCATTTCTTGAGCTATAAAAAACACAAACCCCTCATTTTAATCACAATATCATGGCAGTCAACATGAATGGAACCATTAGTGGAGAAAGATAAGAGTCTCTGTTTTCTGTAGCCTACAATATTATGGTGACATTCTTCATGTCAAAATGTAATAAATAAATATGAGTTGTTAAAACTTGTTACCATGGGGATGTTGGTAATTGTGTTCTTGAAGACGTATGTGAAATCCAGATGTATGTGCCTCTGCCCAATGATGTCCCTAGCCATTTTAAGTTAACCTGTTCTGTCTGAGTTAGAAGGGTGCCTAGGAGGGCTAGAGCTACAGAACCCCTAACTGCTGTGAAAGTGCCCCTCTCCTGCCTAGATCACAGAAATGGGAAATATGTTCAGTTGCATTCACCATGATATTTCTGGATCTAGGCAGGATAGAAACTCCTGATCTTTTACAGATCTGAAAAGCTCTCATAGGGATCTATACTAATGGAACCAATATGTATTTTTTAACTCATTTTTCAAAAATTTATCAAACTCCCTACCTTAGCGCCCCTATAAATAGGGTTAAGTACCTGTCCGACCCCTCTACCACTGCTGCTGGAGGAGTACCGAGAACTACCCTCTTTTTTAGAAAACTAAGTAAAAATTATCCTTCTTCATGTCCAGTTACATACAATGTCGATCAATTTGACACTGTAGCAGCCTGTCTCCATATCTGTATGCTGCATAAATGCACAATACACGGTTCTGCACGCACTTAAACCAAGGCTAACATGGTTGACCTATATAGATGTGATACTCTCGTTTTCGGGGCTAGTAGAAATTAGGCGTCTAATACGGACGTTCTGGGTTCGAACCCTCACTAAGATTTAGTCAAGACGTCTAGCCACGTCGCCTAAGGCGACGAAAGCGCGTCAAGGCGTTTACAGGGTTCGAACCCGTGAGCTGCTCCTTGGGGCTACAAAAAACGCTTAGACCTTGAAATCCCATAGGGAAAAAATTTTGGGTTTTTGGACTTTAGGCCTTAATTTGAGGGTGATCCCGGGCTGATAGAAAAATAATTCTTGGACGAGCGGATAGCTCTGGATCTCTTTTATCTAAAACAGCGAAAAATTGATTATGGTTTCGCCGCAATTCATCCGACGGGGGGTAATCAGCCCCCCCCTCTGCCAATCATGGCAGTGAATCTAGACGACCGCGCAATCACTGGCGGCCGTCGCGACGAACCGACTGAAGACCTCGGCATCTTAGTATGATTCGTGTGACCTACTTAGAGGCTCACACGGTGGGGGTGTGTCCGGCGTTCGGCGCGCTGATTGGCTACTGGTGGGAGGCGCTGTGCCGCGTCAAGAACTTCACCTATTTGGGACGGCTGTTAAAGGCGCACTGAGTTGAGGTGCACCTTTAAGCAAGAGCGCGATCTGAGGGGAGTTCATTAGGCTAGGGAGGCGCGCGCTTTTGGCGAGCTGCGCGCGCCATTTGGCATACCTCCACCATAGGAGGTGTGCCTAGGCGCGCGCCCAATATTGCCTAATGAACACACGGCAGGCCTAGTCTTGCGGACCCCTGTTTGGAGAGTGTAGCGGGCGGCTATGTCGCGCTCTCCAACCACAGTCTTAACAGTGGTCCGCAAGACTAGAGTGCAAGACGCGTGCACACACAGACCGAACAGACACACACAGACCCACACACCCACACACCCCTATCAGTGAGGCGTCTAGCAGATTTGGGAGAGGTGACCAGGGAGGTGCTCTCGGCTAGCGGCCACTAATTAGCTGTTTAGATAAGGCACAGAAACAAGGGTGATGACAGACTATGTGGTCAAGCAGCCAACATGCCCTGACACTTGATAATGGGTGTGGACCACCAAATTCGACATGGCGACATGGCCATTTCTTATAATCGACAAACGACATGAGGCCTAATGACAAGTGACATGAGGCCCAAAAATCATAGTGACAGGCGACATGAGCAATTCTTAAAATAGACATGGGATATGAGCATTATTAAGTGACATTGACATGTGACATGGCCATTTTCTAAGATCGACATTCGACATGGAGACCCCCCATCCAGAGCCCCTTGATAGATGACAGCTGTTGTGTGTAAGAAAAGCGTATGCCTCACAATCAAAGATGATAAAAGGCTTCATTAATTTGATGAAATTCTAAAATAGATATATTATTCATGTTCTGTGTTCCACAGAGGTAAATTAATTAAGCCTCAACTCTTTCTAGAAGCAGTAATACAAAAATGTATAACATGATAACGTTGTATCAAACATTTTCTTATATACTGGCTTCTGGTAGGAGTTGAATCATAAATAAAGTACCTATGTGAAGCACATGACATGCATGTCATGCTTATTAAAGAATAACATCAATTCAATCAGGTATTCAAATATTTTGGGTTTGCAGGCACAGTTAGAAGGGGTAAGGTTAGTGGTGGTATCTGACCAGGATGTATCAGATTACTACAAACTGCCCCTGACCCCTTCCACCACCACCACTGGTCACCGGCTGTCTGGGGCTCCCGTGGTCAGTGGATAAATTCTATCCACTCTGAATCTGCTAGACGTCTCTCTGCTATGTAGTGTGGGATGTAAAAGAAACCCTTGTCTCGGTAAAAGGGCCATAGATTCGATCACCATCACCGCCCTTGAAATGACCATAGCTGTTAACTAAGGCGTAAAGCAACCCACACACCCACACACCCACACACCCACACATTTTTCTGTATGAGCCTTCAGACCTGAAGCTGCTCAGTGTACGGGACTAGGTTTTGTCATAGGCCCTACGGACGCTACTCAAGGGGGAATAAGAGAGCTGTCTCACCATGACATGGGCTGGCTGTAGTTTTTTATGTTTCGGTACCTACAACCAAACAGCCAGTACCCACCCCAGGGCTTCATGTCGCACGCGGGAAAAGTATAACGGTGGCGCCAACTGTCGGAATAGCGGGTACACTACGTCAGTAGTTCTTTTGTTCTCCGCTGAGTGACTGGGCAAAATGTAGTCGGTAGCTCTATTTTCTGTGCACTGTTCTGTTCATTTTCTACACTTAACGCTTAAATAGACCGCGTGTTTGTACAAGCTAGCCGTTTTTATCAGTGCAAAAATTAAATAAGCATCGGATAGAACAATAAAAAAATGAGAAAGTAATCCAGCACTTAGTATAAGGCACCAGTTTTATCATGAGACACCGAAAGTCTGGTTTTTTTAAGGTGGATAAGACAGTCGACTGAGAGCTCCAAACTAACCAAAAACGTACCAGAGGGAGAACGTACCCGACAGGGCAGGGGCCTTCTACACCCCGGCTCTGATGAGCAAGCGAGGGCCTATTCCTCTTTTGAGGTGGGCCCAAAATTGAACAAAAGAATAAACTCAAAAAAAAGCCTTAAGATTGAAAGAGTTGTAGATACTGATTTTAACGAGGAAGTCCCATTCATTAGTTTACAAATAGTCAGTGTAAGTACGCCCATGTATAGGAGAGAGACCTTGCTTATTTCTTATAAAGTTGTAAGATAGTCACATCATGATGCACATCATCATAAACGCAATCATGATACATTTCATTGTAAGTAGACGAACCAGTAGACTCGCCTCTCTGCCCTCTAAAAGAGAGGGCAGAGAAGCGAGTCTCACTCTTAAAAAACCCTTCCCCTCCCCCCCTCCCCCCCTCCCCCCCCATGCATCTTAAAGAGTGCCCCCCAGAGTGCCCCTCCCCCCCCCTAAAAAAAAGAGCCACATTTTTAAATTATTTTTTAGCAAGCTTTCAGCTTGCTTTTTTTCTTTTTTAAAATTTATTTATCCATAAAAATCTCAAGTGACTTATTTTGAAATTCGCGCCAACCTAGTAGTCACGTGACCCCCTTAAGTAGGTCACTTCCAGTCACGTGACCTATTTGAATTTCCCGCCAACATGGTGGTCACGTGACCCTCTTAAGTAGGTCACTTCCGGTCACGTGACCTATTTGAATTTCCCGCCCAAAGGTCACGTGACCGGAAGTAGGTCACTTCCGGTCACGTGACCTATTTGAATTTCCCGCCAAAAGGGAGGCCTCTCATTGGCTGCTTTTGAATTTCCCGCCAAAAGGGAGGCCTCTGATTGGCTGCAGGTCGATTGAGTAATAAACAGTACTTAACTATAGTCCCGTTCCGATACATACTATACTACTCACCTTTTTCTGACAAGACATTGTCCCAAGGTCGTGAGACACAGCCCTAGATATGGGCACTTTAAAAAGTATAGGGTAAAATGAGTTTTTCGACATTTTTCTAATATATGAATAGTTATCCTCTGATATACCAAATTCCCACTCCCATTATTCCCAATATGATGGCCATAGGATTTACAATTGTATTGTATAATATAGGTTATATCTAATTTAAATACTAATTATCTCATTTTAATCAAATTCCGTTTAATTTGATAAAAAATATTGCCAAAGGATCAAAACTGGCCAATGTACTACATGTCACATGCATATGTCAAATAAAAGCTCTTGATGATTTGTAAATGAAGGTCAAAAGGTTACATTCTTACACTGTATTTCCGGGTAACGTCTACTGTTTACTCAGCTTCTCTACCTGGAGCTAGCGCACACAGTTCCTGCAAGAGGACTCAGGTCCTCTCCAGGTTACCGTGTGCCGCTCTCAGGTGGACTGCCGACCCTCCCACCTGGCCATGTGATCCAAGAGCCGGTGATTATGTAAGACCTGTGTGTTTACCTGGAAGGCAGTGAGTGCAGGCCCGGCTGACGATAGACTTCACCATGTCCAACCGTGCGGACAGCGTTGTATACTAAGACTATACTGAACGTTTCTTATATTTGCATAGAAACCTGATTACCTGTGTGTATTGATTCTACAATGATCGTTCCATTGTTAAGGAACGGAAGCTACTTTGTAATAAAAGTCTGATATTCTCGCACCTGGAAACTGCCGTTCTCGTTGTTCCTTAGGCTAGAATAACTACGAACCACCACATCAATATTATTGCATGTTGTTATTGCACATAATTATAGTATACCAGTCAGACAGGCAGCAAAGAAGGCCTGGACGGCAGATGGGCGTCTTGCCCTAGTCTGGATTACGGCTGTGTGCTATTTAGCATACTATGCTGTAGATTACCTTAATAGAAATCTATAAAAAATAAAAAGGTTGGTAGTTAGAGTAAGGCCTACCATTCCTTGTTACAAGATTGTCTTTCAGTATGAGCCAGGTGGGCACAAAATTCAATTTAATAATGTAACTCCTCATCGTAAACATGAAGACACTTTATATCAGGCTGAATCAGGTAAATTACACACAAGTTCCGTCGTCCTTTCTTAAGAGACTCTTTACTACAGAAGCCCAGAAGGGTCAGAAAAGTATTTTTTAAATTTTTTTAAACAAGAAAAGTATTTTTTTCGTTTTTGTAAAAGTTTATTTTTTTCACTTTATTTTTTTCAATTTCAATTTTTTTTTTCCTATCCTGAAAAGTTTTTTTTTTAATTTCTTTTCATTTCTGGGAAAACGGGTCAAAATCGGAAAAATGTAGATTTTCAGGAAAATGGCCGATTTGGCAAGAAAATGGGTCAAAATCGGGAAAATATTGATTTCAGGGAAAATGGCCGATTTGGTGAGAAAGTTTCAATATCAAAAAAATTGTCGATTTTCAGGAAAATGGCCGATTTGGCAAGGAAATAGGTCAAAAAGAAAAATGTCGAATTTAGGGAAAAAGTCAGATTTGGCGAGAAAATTGGTCAAAATCGGAAAAATGCCGATTTAAGGGAAAATGGCCAATTTGGCGATTTGAGCAGTCTACCACCCCCCCCCCCTCACACTGTACTTGTCATGTCCTAGTCTGAGATCCAGACTGTGATATTGATTGTTTGCAGCTGGTTGAAGTGGGCACTTAACCACTGTCTGTCAAACTTTAAGCACACCCACTCCGACCTAATCATAAATACAGGACACATGAATTCTTCTGTTCGTCAAATGTGCTTATACTTTGAATTGACTTGATGCATATCAAACTCATGCATATTTACAGTGACTAAGTATTATGAACAGGAACCTATAATGGCGTCATTACTTAGAGCCTCCACTGCAACATTAAGCTACAAGCTTGTCTCATCCCTATGAAGGTTCTTCTCAGAAAGTACCCTAATGGCTGCTTGATTGTGTCTCAAGAAGGTTGATGTTGTGGTAAATAGCAGCCCTAACCTTTGACTCGTTTACCCCCTGTATCCATTGGGGCGGATGTCCTAGGGAGTAAATGTCCTAGTGGGTGGATGTCCTGAGGGGTAAAAGTCCTAAGGCAATAAAGGTCCAGCGGGTAGATGTCCAAGATGGTAAAAGTCCTAGGGCATAGATGTCATAGGTGGTAAATGTCCACACTGAAAAAGTAAACTTGTCTCCAGACTCTTGTAAGTGACTGTCTTAAAATAAACGGGCGAAAAACTTGTCTATGTCACAAGGAAGCGGGTCTTCTAGATGAAGATAAAAGACCTACTTGGCATGTGCCAGCCCAAAACCCAACATTTGCCAGCTCCAGATTCTAATTGTGGTATGGTAACCTGATAGGTTAGACAACTGTAGACTCATTTATTTTATGACAGTCACTTAAACGAGTCTGGAGACAATTTTACTTTTTCAGTGCAGGGAGATAAATTGTTGTGATTTGTTCCTTTAAGCAGATATCACATTAGTCTCTTGTCATTAATCAGTAGCTTCCCTACAAATCTCAACCTGAACTGATAACATATTAGTTATGTTCAACAATAAGCATTTTCGAGTTAATCCATGAATTTTAGAATATAGCAGATGGTACAGTACAATCTGAGAGTGCCTATTTGTGTATATATATGTGTCATATATATATATATATATATATATATATATATATATATATATATATATATATATATATATATATATATATATATGAAGTTTGCAATCCTTGAATTACAACAATCTCTAGTGATTCTAACAGATGCATCTTTGTAGACGATCAATCATAGAGCAGCTGAAATCCTTTTTTGAGTGACCTACAGCAAATATTTTTTGATGCAACTCTCTGTCTAGTTAACTAAGTTAAAACCGTCCTGATATTAAAGAACATCTCAAATTCTGATTGATCATTCTCATAAAAATATGTGAGGCAATCCCTGTTTGTCCCATTAATAACTGCATAACGTGTTGAGGCTGTGAATTTCCCAACACAAATTAAATGTCTTTCATCCCCGGGTCACATTCCTGCCAGGCACGTACCTCATGTTTAAAAGAAACCTCCAATGAAAAACTCCAACTAAAACCTGTTATTGTCCTTTCAGATTGTATTTTCTTTCACTCGAGATGATTTGAAATGCAGGTTATGGGTTTATTTATCCAGTCTCAGAATAATTAGGTGAGGAATGGGTGTCATGTGAAACAAAAACAGTGGGAATGTCCATCTGGGTGGCTTTCAGATTACCATTGCAGCTTTGACGTTCATTGTTTTTTCAATATTCTTTTAAGGTCTGTTTTAAATGAATATTTGTTCTTGTGCCTTCATTTTCATCCCAGAAATGCCCCTCTTTCTTCTGGTGCAGCCTTCAACATATGTTTTTATTTTTCACATTTCCATGAGCTTATTCAAGGATAGTTGTGTTTATTGAATTGAATCTTTGATCGGTCGGTATGATCTTGCGACGCTTTCTGCCCGAGGAAATCCATATACATGTGATGTAATATGTTGATGTCTTATGCGGGGATGATTCATATTCTTAAGTTATTTTATGCCGTAGTAGATTACTTTTCGATAATTACAAACAATTGGCGAGCAATATACTGTTGCCAGTGTTTTAATTACTAATAAAGATAAACCTATTATACCAATAATAAGTTGATCAGTTAACACAACCACAACAACAACATGTTTTGTCGATGACAGATTAGAAATTTTATTTGTAAATAAAACGTCACTACAGTTTCGGCCTGAATGGGCCTTCGTCAGGTGAGCTAATTAATCTATAATATCATTCTTCTGTCTTCTTCCCTCCTAGCCACTTCACAGCCTCTTATTTGCTGTATTAGCTCAATATTAATAGTTGTCATTTGACATGTCAGTTCATTAGCCGATTGTTAATCAGTGAATGCTACATATTGCTTCCACATTTTAGTTAATTAGCTGATTAGGTTTATGTACAACTCTCAAGGTACATGACGCGACATGGTGTTTACGATATAGGGTACCAGGTTTGTACTTATGCATTCAAGGACTATGTGGGATAAATCTACCTTGAGCTATGAGTTTCTCTATCTCATTTCCTGCTTTCTTATTGCCTTTTTTTTTACATCATTTACTCCTAGGTTTCTCATCTATACCTCTCAATGATAATGAAGACATAAGGAAACTAGTATTACAGAGGCAAACAAGGTTACTAGTAGGTATCCCATTATATTCTGATTGGCCTACAGAACTACATGTTATAATAATTCCGCCTCTACCCCCTCCATCACCTACACTGTTAGAAGTAAGTAGTGTTCCTGTACACCAAATAGTGGGGGCAACTTTGGTTCCAGTAGATTGTGCTGTAGACCTACAGCAAGTGAGCTTTTGTATATTTACATCACTATGTACTGTATAGGGACAGCAGAATCTTCTGTTACTATACAGCAAAGTTGATTGTAAATCATAGTCTGAAGGTCCTTGGTTCACCTCCCAGTGCTGGTGACATTTTTAAACATCCATGTGAGGGTCAAACAAATTTTAGGTGGATGTACCTAAAACAAGAGAAGTGGCTCCACCAAGGATTGAACTCACCACCTGTGGTGTTGGAGACAGGCGCTGATCCGTTGCACCACAGAGCCTGTGTTACAAATGGTCATATTGGGATATAAGCTACATCTGCCATGTCTGTATTAAATGAGATACAGCCTTGTTGCTAAAGATCCCTGATGAGAGGTGGCTAGACCTAGGATCGATCCCACAACCTCTCATGTACATATTACAGGGAAAAGTACTGTAGATCTACAAGTCACTATCGTAACCTGCATCTACAGTAACAGAATTGTACATGTACAGTAGAGTTTGCTGTATTATTGTTTACAGCTAAAGTACTGTACACTTACAGCAAATTTTGCTGTTCACAAACAACAACTTTTTACAGTGTAATACAACTAATTCTTCAATGTACCTCAAACCTGTAACGGACTCATATACATAGTGATTTGTTAATATTTGTCACTGCACTTTCTATAGGAGGGTCTCATATTAGCGCATAAGCCAATCTGGCTAAGAGTGACCACGACTGCCAAATTGAGCGTTTGGTCGCCACCATGATTTTTAGATAGCTATATGTATAGAGTATCAGAAAATATGAGGTGGCCTTGCCTCAGGAGTAGCTTAAGGTCAGGGCAGGGCTTCAAGGTCAGAGAAGTCTAGAAAAATCTGAAATTTATTCAATCACGTATGTAAGTGTAAAGTCACTTTAAATTTGAATTTCTAATCAAATAAAATAGCTACGATGTACTACTCATCCAGGGCAACACAAAAAAGACAAAAAAGATAAATTTGGTGAAGGTCAACATCATTCAATTCAAGGTCAATATTAGAAAAGTGACTTTTTTATCAAACCAGTTACCTTTCAATCGTTATAGTTTCATGGATTATATCCAGAATTTTTCCATGATGCATGAGGGAATACCTACATAGTTGGGGATTATGGAAACATGAGGTGGACTCCCATATTACATGCCTTTTTGTAAGGCCTGGCCTCATTCCACCATGATGCTATAAAATAGCAGATTCACAACAACACACTCAAGAGACTAGGATCTTGGTTTAACTTTGTCTTTTTCTTCATTTTAAAAACCTAGAATATACTATGTTGTAAGGCCAACCCAAACGACCCTTTCATAAAGATCAAGGTCACTTAAATCAAGGTCATATCAGGTAAAATCATATCACAACTGAGAATAATCAACTTTGGATGGTTATAAAGTTGACAAATATGTTTATATACATATCAATGTGTGTCTTTGTATAGCTATACAGAGAGGGTCAAAGAATAATATGATTAATTTACATATCATGCATCTTAGTGTAGGTGCAAGCCTCGTACCTCTGGTCTAAACCGCATTTAGACATATGGATTCTCCCATGTACCTATCCTTTTTGTTTTATATCAACTTTTAATATATCACTGAGGTAGGGCATGCCAAAGAACCCATCTGACCTGACCTTTATCCATGTCAAGGTCATTTTTATTGGAGGCTACAATGATGCCAAATGACGAAAATATCTTTACATCTCAGTTGTTGATAGAATGATGTATGTAAACATATCTAGATATATCTAGATATCAGATGCCTACCAAAATCATCAGTATCTTTATAAATATTGCAGTAGTGACCCTGTCTGAGGTCAAGGTCATTGTTACCAAGTAAATGAGAAGACAGGCCTTTAGATGCAGGATATAGGGCTACTACTCCTTAAAACCATTTCATATAATGGTCATCAAAACAATAATTTGGAACCAGGCATTTTGTGATTTTCATATATAGGGGTCAGGAGGGAGGTGCGCTGGTTGCAGTGACAAGCACTGATAAGAGCTGACAAGACTGTGACAGGCCTGTCCCCTGTTTGTCCCCTATTTGTTAATTATGATGACTATAGTCAATGCTTGGCCAGCAATGGCATAAAATATAGACGATGCTCAGCCAGCCATGGCATTTTCTATAGTCAATGCCTGGCCCTAAAGGGTTAATAAAATATGATAAACTGTATATGAAATTCTATCACAATTTGAGGCCAATATGTTTATATGCAGTTTCTATTTTATATGAACAATGACAAGAGGCCTAAACCTACTCTTTACTGTATAACATGGATTTCAAACACATTTTTTCTTAAACTGCATATATTTGATGCTATGCATAGACAGATATTGATGTGGATATGCACATTTCTGTTAACTTTATTACCATCCAAGGTTGATTTTTGTCAAACGCCTAATTTTACACATGTGACCTTGATTTAAGTGACCTTCACCTATAAAAAATTAAAAAATTAAAAAGGCGTTTGAGTTGGCCTCACAGCAAAGCATATTCTAGGTGTTTAACATGAATGAAAAGACAAAGTTATTGCCAGGTTCTGTCCCTTTAAGTGTGCTGTTGCAGACCCTGCTATTTTACAGCATCAGTGTGGAATGAGGCCGTGCCTTACCAAAAGCCATGTGATATGGGAGTCCACCTCATTTTTCCATGATCCCTAACTATGTAGGTATTTCCTCATGCATTATGGCGAATGTCTGGATATTTTTGAGGAATCTATTAGAGTTGAAAGGTAACCGTTTTAATAGAAAAGTCACTTTTCTGAGATTGACCTTGAATAGAATTATGTTGACCTTGAGAAAAATTTCTTTTTTGTCTTTTTCATGTTGCCCTGAATGAGTAGTATGATGTAGATATTTTATTTGTTGGGAAATTCAAATTTAAGGTGACTTTTCACTTGCATATGTGAATCAATAGATTTCAGATTTTTCTAGACTTCTCTGACCTTGAAGCCCTGCCCTGCCCTTAAGCTACTCCTGAGGCAAGGCCACCTCATGTTTTCTGATACCCCATACAAATAGCTATCTAAAAATAATGGTGGCTACCAAACCCTCAATTTGGCAGTCGGAAATGGCTTGGCTTACGCGCTATATGAGTCATGTAGAACCTTCAGGAATGTATCAGCCCAATATAGTTAAAACCAAGCTAAGTAACTCACCGAGATTGCTGTGATGCATCATTTAACGATGGGCACTGCTCATTGATGCGTCTATTTTTACCACCCAATAATAGAATAAACTATTAATAGATTCTTTGTGAGAATGTAACCATTGTGTTCTTAACCTTTAAGGATGGATGTCATGATGCAGCCCTAGCGGGTAACTCACCAGGGGCTGCATTGGTGCATCATAACGACCCTTCGGGAAGGTTTGGCATAATGCTTGAATGCAGCACTGGCGAGTTCCTCGCCAGGGCTGCAATCATGCATTACAACAACCAAGGATATGATGCATTAAGACATCATGCCATCCTTTAAATGTTAAATGATTAACTGTCCTCTTTTCTAACCTCCAGCCAATGTCATCAGCCACAGCTGCCAACCGACCCCTGCAATTGATTATAATTATGATACTAGGTGTATCCCAGCTGTTGTTGATTACTATGTCATGGATATTGGCAACCTCCTGGAAGATTTATCAACCTTTCCTCAGGGGCTATTAAGACACTTACCAAGTCTCCGCCTCTATCGTGAAGTAAGCCTCTTAAATAAGTAAGCAATTTATGATACATTGTCTGCTGAAATTGCTATACATTGGTAATCACAATGTAAAGTCAAGCTCTTCCTTATCTGGCAATGCAATGTCACAACGGGTAACAGCCCCTTTATTACCATGCCTTATACATGATATGGTCAGAGACTGTGTGATGCTGTGTGCCATCCACGATTCCCTCCTCCCTTACACCATACCACGTCAGGTTCTAGTTTGACTGACTGTGAAATTTATTGTGTGCAGCTGGTTTAACTGTGCAAGCACACTTTACGCCTGGCTGTCAATTCCTTATCACGTCCCACTGACCTAGCCTAATCTAATTAACTTGATATACCAAACAACAACATTGTTACTTTTCTCCGATCTCAAGTCTCATTTCATATAGGATAAGGCATGACTTCCAAATACAGATGACAGGTTTAGTCTGTAGCCTTGTGTAGTAGTGGCACAGAGTTAATGTATAGCTCTGCTAAGAGAGTGCCATAACGGCTGCCTGATGGTGTCTCAGAAATAGTTGCTGCTGCAGTAAACGGCAGGCAGTTGAAGGGTCCTAACCTTCCACTCGTTTCCCTCCACTCAGACTACTTAGTGTGGTTTATGACCACTAGGGGGAGGCACTGGTCAGGTGGCATGGCCGGCCTCATTTTGATGAGGGTTATGGTGGACATTTATTACGGCAGGTTCTGGGGAGCCCTTTCAACTAGAATTTTATTTATAAGTAGCCACTGATTTTCGCAGTGATTTTTGCAACCGTGCAGACAATACTAAGATTTGATTTGAGATGGTTAGAATATATTTTTATCTTAATTTTTCTACCATTTAAAGTCCTCTGCTTATTCCTTATCACACAACAACAATTTCATGCTCAGCGATGTGTTCTGAGACTAAATATAGTCAAGATCCTGTATTTATTCCTGTAAATACAAAGACAAAGATTCACGAGTTTTGGTCTGTAGCCTGGGTTATTTCACGAGTTGACGGTAGGGCCGTATTTTACCAGGCCACAGGCCGAGTGAAATGCGGCCCTACCTTCAACTAATTAGATTTATTCAATGTAAAGTAGTAAGGGAACTCTTATCAATGTTTTGGTATGACAATCCTTCATTTCGAGGACACAGAGTGGACATACTTGCATCGAACATTGCATTTGTTTCCATTAGATAACAGCAGTTGTTATTATGGCATTACACACATTACGTTTATTTCATGCTTAGCTATCAATAGTGCTCAAATTTCAATGACTTTATTCTGTCGAGACGGGTAAGATTTTATGATGTCTAATGTATGATTTGCAGCACATTTACCAGATAATATTGCCAAATGTGCACGGTAAATTGTGATGGGAATTGTTCACTTATTATTTAGTAAGTTTGAATTCTAGTAAGGCACATATGTAATACAATGTAACAGTCCCAGTTGACAAGAGGCATTCAATAGTTAGAGCTTCCCTTTACCAGTCTTTGCAAAAACCTTTTCATCCCACAGGACATTCTGTCCTGCAAATATTCAATGTTGAAAAACCGGCTATATTTTTGGAGGACACATCTGATGATTTCTGCATTTTAAGTATAAAAGAGTTCATCTACCAAAAAATATAATTTATTTGTAATAATTTATGGCCGAATCAGGATAGATAAATAGTTTTACAATAATATAGACATACATATTTCACTTTTAGAAGCCCAACTGAATTCTTCTAGTTCAGAAAAGCCGAACATGCAACTGGACATTTGGTCCTGCTACATTTGTAAATCTGCTGGACCAGTGGCATTCTAGAAGGACATTGCCACTGTCCTGCATGTTTTCACAAAGACTGCTTTACTATTGTATAACTGAGACAACATTTTAGCTGTGGTATGTCAGGCCTATGGTAAAAGGTGACACATTTGCACTGGATTCAGCAGTTTTTGCTGAAATTTTTCTATCCCGCAGGACCGGCTACATTTTTAAAGGACCGAATAGCCACATATCTGACAATTTGTAATGCATTTTAAGAATAAAATTGTTTTGTCCATTGAAAATACATTTTATTAGTAATCAGTTATGGCCAAATGAGGATAGATATGTAGTTTAATACAGTATATTGCCAAATGTATTTCAGTATTAGAAGCCCAACTAAAATTCTTCCAGTTCAGAAAAGCCAAACATGTGACATTCGGTCCTGCTACACCTGTCAATCTGCTGGACCGGTGACATGATAGGTGGACGTTGCCACTGTCTTGCATGTTTTCCTAAAGACAGATTTAGATCTAGCCAATACTTATGTGCAGCTGCTCTTTTAGAAGTGCACCGCACCCCACCTCGCATTACTATCACACTGCACTCTTCCCAGAAAATATATAGAATAACAGAGACATTTCATGGATATATTTATTGCATGTGCCATGATTCAATGGCTGTGAGAATAAATGTGGTTGGCATTCACTCATGTAGGCAAGGGTCTTCATATGGTATCTGTTTTGAAGTAGCAATCCCACTCATAATCTTATAATATTGACAAAGTGAAATGCTTGGTCTACATATACATAATTGACCCTTTACATTATCAATTATTAAGATAAAGAATTAACTAATGATGGTAAATGCATGACTCTTTCGATCAAGATAATTGCCCAGAAGTAATGTGTAAGCTGCATAGATGAGAAGTCGCTGCTGATGTAGGCATTATCTTGGTGTTATGGTCGTGACTCGAAGTAACGCCTCGCAGAAAACATTAAATCTATGCAGAATGGTGCAAAAGCCAACCACGCAAAGGCCTGTGAAGAGAAATGAAGGGACAATTGTTATTATAATAAGCAGTATTGTGAATGAGATCCTAAGCCTGAATCAACAGATTTGGTTCATCATTCCCTTTATTTTTTTATGGAATATGGCTGTCTTATTGATCTAATCAAGGAATGCCGCATTTCACACCTCCTGTGAAATGACCCGTAGTACACGGCCTGTGACGTCAAATATGAAAGAGGATTGAATTAGCATACTTTAGGCTCCCCTCTCATAATTTTGGTATTTTGAATTAAAAACATTGTCAACTCACAACAGCCCCCTTGTGGTACGCAGTACAAGCGTGGATGGACATAAACAGGTCCGCGAAGAAGTAGAAGATGACAACCAGGCCGTAGAACACCAGCTCCTGTAGAACAAGGTACCATCTTATTATTTCATGTGGAGAAACAAAGTTACTATACTAAGGGAATGATCATTGTTTAACAACAGGGGGGGGGTTGGTGGATTTTGGGGGCGACCAAAAAAATTTGGAACCCTCTTGAGGGGGGGACCAAAAAAATTGCCCCCCGTTTTTAGTGAAAAAGCCTGTGCGTTACTTAAGCTCAAAGGGGTCGGTGTGCCTGAGGGGGGGGGACCAAAAAGATTTTGACCTTCTTGCAAGAAAATCCACCGACCCCTTCCCCCTTCCGGTTGTTAAAAAATGACCACTCCCTAAATTGGCTGTTTTCCACACCCCCTAGAGAAACTGATGCTCATTCTCCGTGGGTTGTTTTTCCATGATGATGTCACCAAAATAGCTATGAAACCAATCTTTAAATGTCTATTTTGATGAAATTAATTATGAATTACATGAAATAAATACAGAGATCTACTCTAACCAGTCTGATCTCCTGGTTTAACATTCAGATTTAATTCCTTTTCATTAGCACTTTACATACAATTATAAGTTCTTTATCCTGATATATTGCTATAAATGAACTCACCACAAAGGGCCAGTTCATGCAGTCACAGATCAGCACCCGTTGTGGCACCTTAAACAGCAGCAGCACCCACAGCACCAGGGTCGCCGTGAAGGCACCCACCGTCACGAACCGGAAGTAGCCGTCGGTAGCCAGACTACACACCAGGAGACTTATGGCCACCGGGATGTACGCTATGATGGAGAATACCTGCCAACACGAAGATACTCATATACACCCAGACTAAAGACTACCAAACTCAAAGCCAGGATGCACATAGGTCACTTTTCCCAGTACATGTCACATTATTTGAATACAATGGTTTTCATACATACATACATACATACATACATACATAGCAAAATATCAATGCATTTGAGTGTGTTGCATTTATGAGAGTTGGCATTCAGTACTGGTAAGACCAAAAACATGATAAAACATTCAAATATAATTCTATAAGTTTGATTTCAGTTGGGGATCAAATTGGATGGAAATGATTCATGACAACTGCTGGTCAATAACTGCAATGTTTTACAAGATGAAGAAGCTCAATCTATGTAGAATATGATGGAGAATACCTGCCAACATAAAGATATATATACTCATATATACTCAGACTAAAGACTACCAAACTCAGAGCCACTGGGATGTAGGGTATGATAGAGAACACCTACCAACATGAATATATATAATCATATACCCAGACTAAACACTAGCATTGCTTCATTGTAACTGCTGATCAATGAGTGAAAAATACCACAAGATACAGAAGCTTGCGTGACGTACCACTTCCAGTAGTTTGAGTAGTGCTGGTAGCCCTCGGTAGTAGGCTCGGTCCACAAATCCTTCATCCTGTTTTTGCTCTCGCATGGGCACCGTGTGTGTCTCTCTCTCTGCGTCCTGCTGACTATTGCCAGGGTCACTCATTGTAGCTCTAGTACTCCTTTATATATGTGCCATCAAAAAGATAAAGAGAAGAAGGGTTTAATTCTATACATATGAAACCTGATGGCACAAAGCAACAGTATATGAACCCATATAAACCTGGACTCATGATCAGCAGTAACTAAGTTCAAATCCCCTACATACCATGCACAAGGAAATCTCTTTCACTTACACTGTAAAAAGAATTCCATTAAAATAACGGAGATTCACTGGCACCACTGAGTGCCGGACTTTCACCGTAAAAATAACGGTCACCGTTGTTTCAAATTCTCTGCAACTATAAAGGTGAAAGTCCGACGCCCAGGGGTGCCAGTGAATCACCGTTAATCTAACAAAATACGGAACATCACTGTTACTTTAATACAGTGCCTAGAAACAATGATATATAGTATTTTGTATAATTTAATTCATTTATCCCAGTGTTATTCTGTTCATTTATCCCCCTATACCTAACCCCATACTCAATATGGTTTCATGCCCAATTTGGTACACCATGTCCAATCAGCAATATCATCTTAGTGTCAAGACTTCATGCCTAATCATTAGGAAATAGTCTATGAGAGCATTATAGAATGCTTCATGACACTGGAATGCCAGTCCATGAGTGCAAGTCACTCTAAGATGGCTACATGGCAAACCTTACAGCTTTGAGTGTATATGTATTTCTTATTGCCACAAAAATGGTGTTCATAGCATCTAGGGAAGTCTGCTCACGAACCAAACTGACACCTGGTGTGAAAAACTGGACATCAATTAAACATAGCTTCACTATAGAATAAACCAGGTTTCACTGTGAAAATAAACTGTGTTTCACTGTATTGGATTACAGATATTCAAAGTAGAACACATCAATTTGACATTGCCCCTCCGTAATAAAATATATACGATGATCCACCGTAAAATCTGACTGTGATTTTCTGTATATACGACTGAATATTTCCACAAGA
The DNA here is from genome assembly GCA_947462335.1 of Harmothoe impar. Classification (NCBI taxonomy): domain Eukaryota; kingdom Metazoa; phylum Annelida; class Polychaeta; order Phyllodocida; family Polynoidae; genus Harmothoe; species Harmothoe impar. The sequence continues at coordinate 163,202 of CANHQG010000017.1, forward strand.
CTTAGCTTCACAGTAAATGAATAAACCGTGTATCACTGTACTGGATTACAGATATTCAAAGTACAATTGGTTGACTTCACACTGCCTCACCGTTATCACATTTATGATGATGCACCGTAAAATTTTACATTGATTCTCTGTATATTTAACGGAATATTTTTACAGTGTAGGTCTGCCCCTGTGGTCGATCTGTTAGGGAACATGCCTTTGAGTTTGAACATTTATTACCTTATAACGACAACCAGTGGACAATATCCACATATAGAGGCCTTGTGTAATCATTGGTCCACTCTCCCCCCGGATGTTAGACCCCCCTGAGGCCCATACTGCTAGTTCTAAGTGCCCCCAATTGTGGCAGCACTGGTATCCCGCTAGTGAGGAATAGGGGTGTAACAGCCTGTGCACAGAATCATAAACCTGAAGCCTAGACTGATATCATTTGGCTCTCTCTCATTCACTAAAGCCTAACCTACTTATTTATTTTTGGCTCGCTATATGACGACCCTTGGTTAGTTAATATTGTCAGGTTGGTTAGTGTTGACCAACTCACTTTAGTCTTCTCCATTTCAATGAGTTTTAGGCCAAGTCCTTTTGAGTAAGGTATTAGTCATATGTTGCCTCAGTCAGTCTTGAATAACACTTGGCCCTGCTTGACCGATGTCCCTATGACTAATCTGGGATAGCCACTTCAGACTAAGGGCTGGGGAATTTAGATATTCTGTACTTAATGTGTCTATTTCGACCCCTACTGTACCCTAGAGCAAGGTCAGATGCTTTCACCTGTCGTCAGCCTGAATGGCAATCTATGGCCAGATGTCGCCAATAGTTGTATCCACCCGTGTCCTTGAACTCTATCTCTGTAGGCTTCAGCTCTCCCTCACTCTCCAATGTTTACTAGTGGATGATGGCCGCCACTCCCATCTAGTCAATACTAAACATCTGCTGGAGACTGAAGGCTATGTGGGCTAGCAAGTACTACTTTGCTGCAGACTGCCTATGGCTAACACAGGGGCTCCAGGCAGGAGTAGATATAATATGTTAATGGTTGGGCCATCAACTTCGCCCCTGTCAGCAGATTTAGAATTGATTCAAATTATCTTAGCATCAGGCCTGAACTGATACTTATGTTATAATGATATATGTGTAGGGGCATGATATTACATATTAATCTCATACACGGTATTTCCGGGTAACGTCTGTTTACTCGGCTTCTCCACCTGGAGCTAGTGCACACAGTTCCCGGGAGAGGGCGCAGGTCCTCTTCAGGTAACCGTGTGCCGCTCTCAGGTGGGCGGCCGACCCACCCACCTGGCCACGTGATCTAGGAGCCGGTGTTATATAAGACCCGTGTGTTTACCTGGAACGGCAGTCAGTGCAGGCCCGACTGACGAGAGACTTCACATGTCCAACCGTGCGGACAGAGTTGTTTGCTAAGAGTTGTATACTGACCGTTTCCTCTATTTATAAAGAAACCTGATTTACCTGTGTGTATTAATTCTACACTGATCGTTCCCTAGTAAAGGAACTAGAGTTGTTATTCTTGTGAATAAAGACAGATACATTCTCGCACCTGGAAACTGCCGTGATCGTTGTTCTTTAACCTAGAGTTAACTACGAACCACCACACTGGTGCCGTGACCAGTAGCAGTGAAGGTAGCAGAACAAGTTAATTGTTCGGGAATATGTTCGGGTTATACTGAACAGGAAGTCCTTTAGTGGACAGACAATGGCTACCGGTGGTAGCCTGAGAGGCTCTGGCTCAGAGCTGAGTGAAGGGGAGTTGGAATCAACTCGCCTGGAGGTGCCAGGGTTTGACCCTGTGGAAGGCTTGAAGCCAGGACAAAAGAAGAGGAAAGTGCAGGATCTTTCCTGGGTAGAACCCTATGTAGGGGATGAGAAATTCCAGAGGGAAAATGACGAGCGATTGGCTCGGGAAGAGGATGACCTCTACTGGGAGAATGTCCGTTTGGACAAGCAGTCAATGGAAGACCAATATGCTGCATTGACTGAGGAATTGACATCCCTGGTGAAGGAAAGGGATGAGATCCTTTCCAAGAATCAGAAAGTAAAGGGGTCTCTCATTGAAGAGAGGGAACGGTTGATAGAAGACAACCGGTATATGAAAAAGAAGGTTGCTCATGAATCGCATGAATTTCAAAAGATTCAAGCAAAGATTGCTGAGAACCAGAAGGAGAATGAACACTCCGAATCTCTTAAGGAGAGGTATGAGAGGGAGTTGAAAAAATACTCTAGAGAATGGTATGCCCTGAAGAAGGGGACAGAAGAGCTCAAGAAGGGTAGAGACCAGTTGGTCAAGGATAACGAATCCACCAGGATACAAATCCTGGAAGAAACGGAAGAGTTAGAAAGGAAACGGAAAGCTGAGGTGGAGGCTGTCTGTTCCCTGGAAGCCAGGAAAACTCTCCTGCGGGGTGAATTGTCGAAGGCAATAGAACAACAGGGGGAGGAACAGGTTCCAGCTGCCAGGCCGGAGGCTGTTCTGGACAGTACTCTTACTGCTAGTAAGATGGATGCATTGCCTCAATTCGATCCATTTATTAATGATAATGGATTGAGGAATGTGGAAGACTCTGTGTATAAAAACAGAGGGAAGGATTCAAGGAGAGTGAATGTCACCGGGCGCTCTCTTGAACGGGAACCAGTTAATCATGCCAGTATTGGTCAGGTTAACAGGGAAATGTCTCCAGAGGAGGAAGTGTCTCGACATTATAAAAATAAATTTCGAGATGAAGTGGTGAACCATAGTTATGGCTCATTGAACCCCTTTTCGGGAGATGACCCGGCTCTATATGGGAACCCGGGAGGTTATGACAGCAAGGGTAATTATAAGTATTGCCCAGATGCAACTTATTCATATCCCCCTCCGGCCACTGAAACACACTCGGGAGTCAATAAGGACCCTGAGAATAGGCCGAGGGATAGTTTGAATAAGGGGTCCCAGCAGGGAACAAAGGGAAGGTCAAACCCGGTGCATAAAAACGCTGAGGGATTGTCCGGTTATCAAGGCCCACGCTTTGATGAGGGTACAGAATCGGAATCAGATAAATCTTCTGACGATATACCCAAGAGAAAGGTTCCTTTGAACCGGCGGGTCACAATGACCCCGGCGGAGCACCGATTGCATAATCGGGACCCCGCCATAGGTAATTTGGGACTAGATTGCTCCAGCCGAGGTCAAGACGGTACAGACTTACTGGCTTGGAGTAGACGCATGTCGGGTCAATTAGTGCATTCTAATTATGCCGCTAAGAGAACTGCACGCGTGACTAAGCCTTACAGGGGTTTACGACCCTGGAAGGAAGAATATCAATCACTTTTAGATGATTGTAAGTACAATTGCTGGAACAAGGAGGAATCCTTGGGAGCTTTTGTGACATGGTTGAGTGACGGCCCGGGTAAGATAGTGGTTGAAGAATGGAGGGACACTTACGGGCCTGAGGCTACATACGACCAGCTGGAAGTATTAGCTTGTTATACCTTTGGGAAAATGGTGACAGTTGATCACTGGACTCTGTTTCAAAGGAGAACGCAGAAACCTAAAGAATCTGCTAAAATTTTTGGGCTAGAATTGCAGCGATTATTGCGGCAGGCTAGGCCAGAATGGAGTAGGGATGCCGAATATTACATAGAATCCCTATTTGTAAGATTTATTAGTGGATTGAGTGATCCTGAACATGCTAAAGTTTGTGGAAGAGCTTGGGAAGCTGGTTCTTCCCTAGCGGATTTGTTCATGGCGATTGATCAGCATGACAAGAAAAAAATACTATTGGCTGGTATGATACCTGCTAATAGGGGACAGCGCGTCTCTGGAATTGAACATTCCTTAGATGGAGACGATTCTTCCGCGGAAGAATCTGAAGGGGAGGAGAGAGTAGACGCCCTGAAATTCAAGGGTCGACAGAAATCTAGCTCAACCCCAGTTTCCGGGAAGCTTCCTAGTAACAAAGGTTATTCGGAAACTACCCGGAAACCCGACACTCGGGAACCTCCGACTGATTCCAGTCAGAAAACCCAGACCCCGGAGACGACCACTCCGGATAAAACAAATGCGTCAGGGAACTCATTAAATACCTTAATGGAGTCCATGATTAAACGCATGAACGAGGTGTTTGATAATCAAACCCGGCGTCGCCCTAGGGTGGATCGTAACACTGTCCAGTGTTACAGGTGTCAAGTAAAAGGGCACTTTGCTTCTGAATGCAAAGCGGAGAAACCTGTTCTGAGAAGTGAGGTTTCGGGAAATTAGAGGGGGTTACCGAGGGTGACAGGACGGTAACCCCTGAGGAAATATGTCAGATTATCACCGACGTTGGCGGTGAAGATTCATTAGCAGTGAATGCGTCCAGCAAGAAGGGAGATGGGACCGTACATCCCGGAAACCATGAGGCTGGGGAGACTGGTGTAACAGGCGCCCAGGGGTGCGCGTATGGGAAACCTAGTGCCAGTTTAGAGGAGTCAATAACCAAAGAGTTGGTTAAGGTTGGAGGAACCAGGCTTCCCCCGGGTCATCCTTGTCTGGAACACCTGAAAGGATGTGGATTCGACCTGGGCACTGATAGTGACCTTCACCGGTTTACTAGGAATCCCTCGGTAACTGATGGGAAGAGGTGGTACGTTTCCTGTTCTGTACAAGGAAAGACTGGGGAATTTCTTATGGATACTGGAGCTAGCCACTCCATGGTCTCTAAGAGATTCATCAGCTTATTGCCGAATATGTGTGAGAACCTCACAATGAGGGTAAACGCCTGTACGGCCGATGGTACCAGAATGAGGACATTTGGACGGACTTTTCTGATAATCTCTGTGGCCGGGAAAGAATTTGTTTGGGCCCCGACCATAGCTGAGATTGAAGATGATGGTATTCTTGGTTTGGATTTTGCGGCGCTTTTCGGTGCGACTTTGAATCCGAAAAGTGGGAAGTTGAAAATTGAATACCCGTATGATATGACCATACTCTGTAAGTTGAGAGTGATAAGTAGTGTCGCTAGTGTGGCACAGACTGTGAAGATTCCCCCGGGAATGACCTGTGACGTGTTAGTCAGTTCAGGGAGGCTAATCCAGAGAGGATTAGCGGTAATCGAGCCGGATATGGCTGTATTATCCCGGAAGGGATTGGAATCTGCGGATACCCTAGTAGGGAATTCCAGATGGACAGTGACACCCATTTCCAACCCCGGAAACTCCACAGTATATCTTGAGAAAGGCACTGAAGTTGGGAAATGGATACTTGCGGAGGCAGTCACCGATAGCCACCAAGACCTGAGGTTAGAAGAAGGAGGGGAAGAGGAATTGCATGAAGAGTTAATTAAGTTGTTAACAGGATCGTCCATAACGGATGAGAATGATCAGGAAGCCCTAAAGGCTATGCTGAAGAGATGCAGGCAAGCTTTTGCGGCCCCAGGGGAACCCCTGGGGAGAACCAATAAGGTATTGCATGAAATTAAAACCGGGGATAACCCCGCTTTTAAGATTCCTTATAGGAGGTTACCCCTCAAGAAGAAGATTGTAGCTGAGGAAGAAATAGCGAAAATGCTGAAGGATAATGTTATTGTTCCCAGCATGAGTCCTTGGTCCTCCCCTGTGTGTATGGTAACCAAGAAGGATGGTAGCATACGGTTCTGTATTGATTACCGGATCTGTTTTCCTCTGTTGCCTCCCACAATACAGTTCAACACGGGCACAGGATCTGCAAGACGCACTATCCCACTAAAGCCAATACATGAGAAACTTGGTCCAGTTGATGCAGCAGCACTGCCTGGATTTCACGCTTTCACCGGGGCCAACCAAACTGGTCATTTCGCTGACAAAAGCAAGTTGACATGCTGGAAAACTTTCAGGAAGGCCGACAACAACATCAAGGCAGGATTTGCAAGCTTGGGAAAGGACAAAATGCCATCTAGTGATGTATATGAAAGCCTGGAACAGTTTGTGTGTCATTTGTATGAACCAGCAACTGCTCTAACAAATGTGGCTGAACTTCGATGGAAAATGTTCTGCAAAAATCAGGCTGAGAGTGAAAGACTCCCACTTACGAGAGCAGCTCTTATTCAGAAGACCCTCCGAGCACACTATCAAGCTATGATTTAGCATGCAGATGTAATTCCCATGCCAGAACTGCCATCACCCTGTGAATATGGTTGGAAGGTAGAGGGAGAGGCCTACATGCCTGTACCAACTTTACAACCGCCAGCTCCCCGGGCAGTTGTTGAACTGATCAGGTGCCAGTGCTTGAAGTTTCAGTGCCAAAACAGATGTTCATGCAAGCGCCATGGCATGTTCTGCACTGAGATGTGCAAATGTGCAGCGAATGAGGACACTTGCCAGAACATAATAGAGAACACTCCTATATCTATCGAGGCTGAAGCCAGCAGGGAAGAGAAAGATGCGGAGATGGGAGATGTTATATAGTCATGCTAAGGGATTGACATGTGCTATTGTTGTCAGAAGAGTCAATTATCATGATTTATATATATTACTAGTTATGGATAGATATCAGTCTGCACTGCCTTGTAACAAATAGAACTCTGCCAGGACGTTATATCATGGATGCAGGCCAAAGCATCAGGATTATAGGTTCCAAATGTTAAATACCATTTAGAAATGTGATTTCATGTTCAACATTGGAAGTCTGATTTGGTGGTATTACAAGGTGACTTGATACTAAATACTGTGTGAATAAAAACATATAATGAGGATTGTCATTTTCTGGTTACAAAAGGACTTCCTTGTAGTGCTTGCTGTGAGATATCAACATATTTTGTAGAAGTAATTGCTCTATGTATTTTGAAAATCTAATGAGTAAAGAAAAAGAGTGTTTTTAGACAAAAAATTGTCAAAATTGGCTGTTACTAAGCAACCATTAGTGATGGGAACTAGGTAATTGGCAAAATAGGATGCCAAGGCATTGTATCTAGGGGTATGAGTGGTTAGGTATAACATTTCACTCATATATTAGCCCATTTCTAGCCCATTTCTCTATTTTACAGTGTTTTCAAAGAAAATGGCCGCCGTACTACAGTCATGTCTCCATAAGTCGGTCTCCAATTTATCGGTTGACTCACTCATGGGGCACAGATTGGTTTAGGACCACTTTAATTGCTCTTTATCTGTACACTATAAGTCAGTTATTCATGCTTCCGGTATCTGTCAGTCATTTGAAGCACACAGTGTGTATTTAGAACTAGATTTCTCTTTGATAAGTCGGTTGGTGACCAGTGGTTGCCATGGAACCCCCCCCCCCCCTACACATACAAATCTCCCGACAAGCTGACATAAACTCTTGAAACAACACTCTCTAAACTCCCTGTAGAGATTTGAAATATTAGGACACTTGCTGATCGGATGTGGGCATGGGGGAAGGACTAGACAAAAGGTTTACCATGTTAACTATTGGATAGGGTAGACCCCCTCCAGCTACTCTGGGAACACATTTATCTGTGATGGGTTAACTTTAACATTCGATTCCCACAAAAATACATAAGCCCCTGCACTAGTAGTGAAATGTGCAATGTCATCGTATTGTATAAAGCATTTCAGTGGGGTCATTGAGTCCAGAGGAATGTAAAAGGAGAGAGATTTTGTGTTATGGCTGAGATGTCCCACTTCCCTTTATACCATGAGATAGCAATCTGCCTGTAAGACATGCGGGCAACCACAGGACGCAATCAGAGGATGAATTAAATTATAGAAAAGCTGAGTCTAGAGTAAAGTACCCCTATTCCGGACAGTTAGTGATTATCTTCAGATTTCCTCCCAATGGATCAACTGTTTAGTCCCAAATCTTGACATAATGAAGACATGTATGTTTTATTACATGTATCAAACGGGCTTTCCCACAGATCCATTATTTCTAGGAAATATTTGAACCTCTAAAAATGTCATAAAGGCACCTAATTCCGGACACAGGGTCCTGATTCCGGACAGTCAAACGGTTCATGATATATCATGTAAAAATATGCAATTTTACTTATTCCTATTTGTCATTTGATATTTGTCAACACAAACCCTCTCGAGTTTCATAAACAAATAGTGATATCACCGCACATATCTAGGCAGGGAGCCTCAATACTGCCACTTATGCTTTTTCATGAAAGGTACAGCCTCCCCATGCAGTCATCCTCATTCCTGCAGTATTGTAATCTGATATTGATGCATAAATGTATGGATATACTGGGTAGACATGATATGGATATATTTTGAATTGTACAACATAATTAGGACAGGCATTATTCAATAACCAGCAGGTGTCCGGAATTAGGCACCCCTCAGAGAAATATTGCCTTAACTATATACATTGATATCTATCAATGTATATGCTATATATTTATCAAATAACTTAGACATTCAAGTAATCAATTGTCAATATAAAGATATGGTTTACAGTTTAGCATGCAAATGTTGATTTAAAGTGCTGGTATTAGCATTTCAGAATTGGTATAGAGCTTAACCAGTGCACTAGTCCTTAACACTTCCACCAGCCTTCCATCACCTACGATATTGCAAATGCATTTATATTTGGATTTCCTCCTTACAGAATGTTTTAAATGTATTGATTATGGACGGAAACATGTATGTCTTTCATTTTATGCTATCATAAGAATTCGTTGTCACGAAAGAGAAACCCTTATTCACCCTTTATTAGCAGAGTGTCCGGAATTGGGTGCTGTCCGGAATAGGGGTACTTTACTCTATTTAAGGTGGACAGCTAGTATTGCAGCAGGGTCCACTGCTCATGTTTTGACAGTGCATATGCACATATGGCTCACTCGTACCAAAATGATGCAGCTTTTATAATGACGTACATGGTCACTTGCTGTACATGGTCAACACAGTTACTTCTGAATTCACTTACAAGGAGCCTTAAGGGCCTGTTACAAACACGTTCTGATTTTGAAGGTAGATGCCTTCAATGTGTAACACCCATCTGAAGGCAAATGCAGCCACATTTTGACGTCAGATGACAAACTTTGCAGAAATATCTTGTCACAAAACTTAACTCTAATTTTCTTAAAGCTGTCCTTTTTACCATCAAAATCACTCTGTGTTTTCTTCAACAAGTCTACTTCCAGTTGCAAGAATCATTATGCATACAAAGATACCCTTCTTCTCATGGTATTCCTGTAAAACACGGTGAAATGTGAATATGATTACATTGTGGGGCAGTTATAACAGGTCCAATAGACCTCAACACAACAATGGCTATCAACTGCTCAACGTTAGCTAATATACCGATCTCAGAGGATACACAGTGTCAACTGAACACGGTGAATTCTCTTGTTCAGAGACATTCTTCTAGAATGTATGAGATACAAAGTGAAGAATGTATTCAATGTTTTTGCATCAATTACATGCTGCAATATTTCAGTAATTAGGAATCCCCTAAGGTATGCTGAGCAGGAGGCCGAGACTTGTGCCGTTTAGTTCCTTACTTTACTACGAGGTGTCCTCGCAGCAGTGTTCATCCCCCTGAGTCATGACTAATAGTCCACTAGGATAATTACACATCTGCTAGGGAGACATTACGTCCTAATGCATCATGCCATTGATGGTTATGATCCATGAATGCAGCGCTGGTGAGTAACTTGCCAGTGCTGCATTCAAGCATCATGCCAACCCTATTTGGTTGAGACATTACCAGAGAGTCTTAAAGAGTTACCTGCCTCACGGTGCATCATGACTACAAATGTCATAACCCTTTACAACGGGATGTCGCTAAAAGATAACAGTGGCAAGTCACTCGCCACTGCTGCATTGGTGTATCATGCCGACCCTTCGAGAGTGACTCAATCTCATTAGGTTGGCAGGATGCTTACATGCAGCACTGGGAAGTTACTTGCCGGGCTCCATTCATGCATCATGACGACCTAGGACATGCTGTATAAATGCACCATGCCGGCCTTAAATGGTTAAAGAGTCAAATGCCAGAAAGAGGTTCTCAGGTCATCCCTTGCAGGGAGTAGACATAGGCGCGCCCTGTGTCAGGGTGAATTCCCAGGGTCCCCTCTTCTGTATTGATTTCAAATGTCAATCAAATTAGACCTCCAGTACTTTCATCCCCAGATCCTTCTGCAGGAAGGCTCTAGTAACTGTTACTATAACCTGGAACTTAGATTTTCTTGGGTCAGGGACCCGAAGAAGCCGGCTGTCCTGTGTAATACACATTAATGACTACATACTTTTAACCGTGTGCATCACCAAAAATTGCCTCTTAGAGATTTGATCATGATAATATGGTGTTAAATTGAAACTTAGCCTGCTACGAATTTAACAGACTTCAGGAATAATATTTATTTTCCGAATTCTCAGTTCCTATACGCTTAATCAGCAAAATATGAATTCAGTTATTCGAGAGCATGCTATGGATACAATTTGTTCCTCAGCAAAATAAAAGTGCCCTTCATACTAAACCAGTTAAAACGTTTAGATGTTGACGTAGGTTATAATAACAGGGATAGTGGATGCTCACTGCTGGTAAAATGTACGGAAGCTGACAAGGGTCCCCCCCCCCCCAAAAAAAAAAAAACACAAAAAATCAAGAATATTTTTTTGATTTCAAAAAAGAAATCAGATTTCTCAAAGATTCTTTACCTTTCGCTGGGAATGTAGAATCCTGTGCTGTCGGTGTCAACTGTTGCTGCTGACAGCTATGTTTTTGGTAAAGTTGAGAGTTGACAGCACCAAGTTGTTCTTTTTTGGTGGTGACCCTTGTTGGCTTCCGTAAATATGAGTATTGATCCGCTGCCCAAATTCTTCTTTCGGAAAATAATATTTTGCCTGGTTAACAACTCACTGTAACCCCTAACATAGCAAGGTTGTACTTCCCCTGCATAACCAATACATATTCAGATATCAGTCTATATGTAAATAGCCATTCTCCGCTAGCTATATGCTCATCTTGCAGGCTATGGTTAGCAACTTGAAATACTTAGCCCAGCTTCCTCCCTGAAGACAATGTATAACATGACCTGTCTGGCTATAGGATACACTTATTGCTAAGGGAGTGGTCATTTTTTAACAACAGGGGGGGTCGGTGGAATTTCGCGCGAGCGGGTCAAAATTTTTTTGGTCCCCCCCACGGGAGGGGTCGAAACTTTTTTTGGTCCCCCCCCTAAGGCAACTTGAAATTGGGTGCGGCCGACCCCTTTGAGCTATAGTAATGCGCAGGCTTTTTCAGTAAAAAGGGGTGCAATTTTTTTGGTCCCCCCCTCAAGAGGGGTCCAAATTTTTTTGGTCCCCCGCTTCAAGGGGTCCAAATTTGTTTGGTCCCCCCCCCAAAACCACCAACCCCCCCCCTGTTGTTAAAAAATGACCACTCCCTAAAGTAATAGAAAAGAAAAAAAAATAATTTTGATTTCAAAATTACATGCATTATTCATTATACTGCAATGTTCAGTCTTCACCCAGCAAAGTTGTAGTCTTTCTTTTTTATACTTTTTGGAATTGAATTAGTCAGATGACAAATAAGCATATAGGGTGCCTTTAGACTAGGTAATTTAAAAAGTTACCCAAGCTCCATTGTCAAAAAGAAAAATCAAAAAAAGGAAAAATCCAATCTCAAATGTTACAGGCCCTTTTGAAGTCTGCAAGCAAGTATACATTCTCATATTTCTCATATCTCCTCCTTTATGTGGCTGATATTAGTAATAACACCTACATGGGGATAGTAATAGCATTGCTCGACTCTTATCCCACGGGGGCCCACTATGTCTGAAATTGACACTGTATATTCAGTTACTTGTTGGGGAGATTAATGTAGAGGTGATAGCTGCTGCAGTTTGGCTAATCATATCAGTGGATGTCAAATAAAAATGATTTGCAAATCTGAATTAAAATCTGAGTCACACATATTATATGCAAGTCACAGCTGCCAGTGGTTGTGGATATGAAATATGAATTTGCAATTATCACAGGAGATTTATTTTCCATGACCTGTATCTTTTTTTCTCATGTTGAATTCATTAAAGGCTTTTTTCAATCTTTAAGTATTATGACTTGGCTATTCCTGCGTTATTTTCTGGACATCTAATTCTCAAAGATGTGAACCATATTCGTCGCAGTGAGGTCAGGCAAAATCATACATAAGCTTGTATGTTTGGATCCGTTCATTACCTAAAACAGTACAAGCATATTATTCACATTCAATATCAGGTAGTGAATCCTAATTGTATCAACCAACATGAGGGGACTTCATACTGCAGCCAATGTGACCTTCTATAGAGGTCATTAAGTGATATCCCAGGGTGCCCTCTGTCCTGCATCTTCCTGCCAGACTTCCTGTAGTCGACGGTTAAGGGTAATCCTCACATCGATTCATCTAGACCTAATGTGAAGCTAGTTAGGCAGCAAAGTAAATGGTTATTTTGCCTGGCCATGGTTGATTATATATATACCCTTATACTGCAAGTGGCAGTTATTCACTGTGTATAATGTTGCAAAATTTAAGGATTGAATCACTAACCACAGATAAAATAGGAGTTCTCTGAGTATGTAGACGCATCTTCCTCAGACTATTAAGTTTGGCCGCTCAGAGGATTGAATCGTGTCAGCCATATTATTAATGGCTGCTTCTTGTCCTGTGATCACAGGGGAAATAAACCTATACGTTTTCTTGTGTTCAGCATTACAAGGGACTGTGTTATCTCTTTAAATACTGATACTACACTTTATGTCATGGTGAATACGGGACTCCCATTGACTCAACCCATAGAGGCCTATTTTAGCCCCCCCCCCCATGAAAAACGTTCGTCCACATTTCAGAGCCTGCCAAAATATTAGATCAATTAAGTATCATTTTAATGGAAAATGTTAATAATAACATGAGATAGATACTGAGGAGCACTCGTAAACCTTCAGTGAGGAACTCTACTCGTGCACCTTTGTCTATGTAGTGCCACATTGGAGCATTAAAGTAATGCCTAATGCATGCAGAAAGATAAAAATGGCTGGTCATTGCTCTGAAAGGAAAGTCCCTGAACAATGCTAGTCTGATTTTTGGTAGGACTCCCTTGCTTTCCTGAGCTGCAGGATTGCCTTTCACAGTATGTATATATAGCATCTCTCAATTAGCTAATGGTAATGCCCTTAGTATTAAAGAGGAAGATGTAGGGCTCCTGACATCTTCAAGTCTCACATTCACTTCATGGACTATCGTATACTAACGAGGCCTAAGTACCATATGTTGAACAGACGTCAGAGACTTCCAAAGGAAATTAGGTGAGACAGGTTACAGTCTTAGGTAAAAGGAAAATCAATATGCTGCCCTGAAATTGGGTGTTTCTCCGGAATATTTATTATATCCCCCCCCCACACACACACAGTTGAGCTTCATTGACTGAGGGTTTATTGTATCTTAAATGTATTTCAAGTATTCTATATGCAGCATGATTTTCCTGTTTAGCACACTATCTACATCAGTGTGTGTAAATATTCTTATCTCTCAATTTTGACTACATTTTTATTAAACTTACACAACAGGGCCACTAATGTATGCCAAGATCAGTGTCTGTGAATTGCTCTATTGCTCTCTATGAACTGTCATAACCCAAAAAACTGTCATAACCCAAAAAACTTTAAAACACTTTTGAGAGAGGAATAAGGACATCCATGGGTTTTTCAATGACCTTCGAAACTATGCCTTGCCTAAGTTAAATCAATGAGACATCCATGTTCCATGAAAAATAAAACCTATAAATGTTAGAGTTAAAGTAGGTGATGCTTACATCATTTTGGCATCCCTCCACACAACAACAGTGTTCCTGGTTACTCTAACATTGATCCTATTGTGGCAGAGACAAACAGGAGTCAATACCTTCATCTGTCTACACCACTACACACCGCCCCAGCTGTCCTCCAACAGTTTAATCAGCCACCCCCAACACTTTGATACTTTGGGGGCAGTATTCCTTTAACTCTTTAAGGACAGCATATCTCCAACAGGTGTCATTTGTTGTTTACGATGCACTAATGAAGCCCCAGAAGTACCTTACAGGGTTGACCATGCTCTAATTTAATCTCATATACCTTCCCCATTCCCCCCCCCTCCTGTACCAGGTTCTACATTATTCAGCAGGTATTTAAATGCCACCCGCTATTCCAACAATCTTTATTTCATCTCTCTTCTCTATATCTTGTCCTCCGGTTTCCAATCTCCATCTGCTTGACCAATGGTTAGACATTAACCTGAGCTGATGCCTCCTCTTCACACCTTCATCCGTGCTCCTCCTCCCCTGGAAGTCAGCTACTGCCTACTTTTGCCCTCGCCCTTGCCCTCTAACTCAATCCTATGCCCTTTTTTCTGCAAATCTGCTCCCCTGATCCCCTCCCGGCCTAGTGCAGTATCTGTCACTGCCTACTTTGTCACAGGGACCCTCTCACCCGAAGCTCCCAAATCCTACTCGAGGCACTGATTGTTCCCAGAATCAATGCTTGGAGCTGTCCACCCCTGACCCTGTCCACTCTCCCCCCATAGACACCTGAACCCCTCCACTCTCCCTGCACACACAACAGACCGGGTCCATGCTTTTAGAGCAGATACATTCTACTCTCCAAAAATGCAGCTTGTATCAGTATGCAGTTGGTTTCAATCCTTTCTCAGTTACCCATTTAAAGTTTGCATAGTGCTTCAATGTTACATGAATGCAACCCTAGCTTTTAATTTTTGCATTAGTTTTTGCATTAGTTTACCAGCATTTTTTGGGGATAAATCAGGGATAGACACTAATGCTGGCCTGGGAGCCAATGGCCCGTAATTTTAGGACCGGGCCCGTAGTTTTCTTCAGAATTACCTTCCCAAGGGCCCGGGTGGCCCACAGGAAATTTTGCAAAATATTTGGTAGGAATATAACTGATCAGTATAGACATGTAATACACAATTGGAAAGAGAAAAAGGTAAGGAAATGAAGCAATTTGGTGTCATTTTAACATTGGTAAAACAGGAATTTATATTTATAATTTTATAAAAACATATTTCCTGGCCCAAAGCTTAAAGTCCGGGCCAATAGATTTTTTGAGCTACGGGCCCGAGTGGCCCACAGCTGAAAAAGTTAGTGTCTACCCCTGGATAAATGTGAATAGCCTATAAGCTACATGAAGATGAAACTTCAGAAGCTAAATTTCTTGATAATGTTTCTTTTATGATTTAAAATGTTAGTTTAAGATTCTAATTAGCTAATCTGCATGGGAGGATGCATATTCCCATTCCTTATTGATGGCACGAAAAGGCCCCTTGTACTTTATTGTTCCCATCTGTATGCAAATAGATGCTAATAGGTGTTGTAAGAAGGGGTTGTTGAATAGGAAAAGGTTCATTTACTTACTCCCAAAGCCAATTAATTTCGTTTATAAAAGAACTAATGCATGAGCAAATGAAAATGAATGTTGAAATTGAGCACCACTCTAAGGGAGATGGCTTCAATTAGCATTCATGGAGCAATGCATCTTACAAATAATTTAACAATTGATTGTGCAAATGACAAAACAATGCCCTCTTCTGCTGAGTTGATGAGCTTTCTCAAGATTATAAGATGATTCTTCCAGTGGTTCAAGTATTGTGGATACATTCATTTTGTTCCAGTTTGAATTGAGGTGAGAAGTCTCCTTTGAAAGTAATCAAGATATGAGGAGATTTTAGAAGGACAGAACATCAATATAAACATCTGATAAATGCACTCTCCTTTAGTTTTGTATTCAGCAAAGTGATGATAAGATAAATTGGAAAGCACATCTTGCAAATATGTATGACTGTATTCCAGGGCCTTTTTACCATCTTATTATACATTTTCTCATTTTAAAGAATACTGATTGTATGTATTGTGCTCCCATTGTTTCATGACACCGATTAATATCTTTGATACCTGTTTTTAATTGATAGTCCTCCTGTACCAGTGGTTTTTTCCCATATACTATTACCTACCATGCTTTGTGGTAGCCTGGTGACTACTAAAGCTCTACTCCTGGCCCCGGGAGCAAGGAAAAGGTGTAATGAAATCACTCACCCAACATGACCTGCGTTGAGGCCTGTTTTGTGGTTTCCTTGTGGCTATACCAAGGCTAAATAATTAAAACAAAGGAGTTTCTAGTTACCCAACCTTACCTAACAAAAAAGGGCCGACCCTTGAGATTTTATCCAATTTTGAAAAATATCTTAAGTAATTTTGGGGTTATTTCAGAGTCAATTTCATAGTCCACGAGTTGACACCTTTGTCAGTGAGTCAGCGCCGGAGTGTGCGAGTCAATTTTTGTGTGCTTTTCAGACTAAAGACTTGCTAGGGCTGCATATAAAGCACAATAGTTACCTTAAAGGGTTAACAATATTTCCATCTTAAACACTATCTTCAATTCTTTCCCTTCTCTTCTTCAGCCAGTTAAATCCCCTGTAGAAATCAAGTTCTCATACATAACCTGTTACCATGTAGACTATAGGATGCCTGCTCCTCCTCTGTTAATACAACCTCAGCCTCAACACCTGCTTTTGCTCCTTCCCCTTTCTCTACCCGTGTACCTCACTCCCTCTCCTACTAACTTCTCCTGCTTGATCCCAGCCCCGATTCCAGCCTGGCACTCTATCTGTCAGTCCCTGCTATCTCCCAGAGATCATCTTACCCATAGATCCTACTGATTGTTACCTGAATCAGTGCTTTCAGCTTTCCTCCAATAGACCCTGTCCCCTCTCCTTACACATACCTGGCCATATGAGTTATATAGATGCCTGTGTAGATGGTTTGCAGATTGTTGGTGCAAGGATAACATTATGATTTGATGTCATAAAGCTTTTATAGATTTGATGCATTAAAGCAACCCTTTCAACTTAAGCAATGAATTCAGGTTAAGCCTGTCCTCTTTTCTCCTAATCTATTGTATCCATTTAGTTGTTATACAAACACAAAAGACATCATAACTATCATAATGGTATACTAAAGGTGGGTATTTTGCTAGCCTGCAGTCTCCACAAGAAAAATACAAATACCCACTTGTTCAGAAGCGCAACGGTGGTAGATCCAGGGGTCCATAACTCAGTACATATGATGGGATTATTTCGTGCCTGATAGAGCTTGTTTATAGCAGAACATTGATTTAGCCACAGGGATAGGATAACCCTCACAGGGCCAAGGGTGGCATCAGACCCGGCTCCCAGCTCAGATATGTTAAGTGATATGTTTGGTGGCGAATTTACACTTGCAATGAGCACTGGACCTCAAAATATATAATGGGATTGTTTAGAGCTGTGTAAGCTTGTTTATAGCACATGGACTAAAATGGATCCCTGAGTCAATAGGATAACCTCACTGGGCCGAGGGTGGTGTCAGACTGACCTAGCTCCCTGCTCAGATCAATTTGATCTCCTTCCGTGTCTGATTCCCCTGCCAGCTATATCCATTGATCACTATTGTTTTCACCTCTGGTGTGGCATAAGTCAGTTTAACAACAGGCAGTGTCTCATGACTCATTATATTGCCTTCGTAACAGTTAAGTATACTTGTCTGTGACTGGTGATCAGCCTTGACAGTTGCCAAAATAATGAGTACAAGGGTACAATATTCCACTGTTATGTTAAGGATGGTTAAGGATAATTACAAATTCATAGCTTAAATACAAATTTAACAATATAATAAAATATGTATGTATTTTCCAGTGAATTGTACAGATCACATTTAGTGAGTAAGTAGGGAATATTAAATAGAAGAAAACTAATACAATGTGAAAGTTAAAGTTGATCACATTGTCAATTTCAACAGGAGATGTCAGAGCCAGTGTGCAAATTAGATTCAATTAGGTAATGCATACTCTTTCAGTTTTGTATTCTGCAAATGTGTTATTAGAAGTTTTGGTTAATATGAGACATGCCACCAGGATGCGGTTTTCTAACCTTGCTTTGGCCTCTAGTTCCATTATTAGGTCTCGTGCTGTGGGCAGTATGGGAAATCCAATCCCACATCCCTATCTTTTTACTGTCTGCAACGTGTCTGCTACGTGACAGAGACGCCTGCATGAGACCAGGTTAGCCCTGATGGAGGAATGTAATATGCACCAGCGAGACAGACAGACAGAGAGAGCGAGACAGACAGACAGACAGACAGACAGAGACAGAGAGAGACAGAGATACAGAGAGACAGAGAGAGACAGAGATACAGAGAGACAGAGAGAGACAGAGAGAGACAGAGAGAGAAGGAGCACAGCAATATTAGAAACCCAATTCCATCTTTAGTTTCTGTTCTATTGCTGCACAGACTCAAGGCAGCTAAACTGAAGTTGGGGTGAGCATGGATAGAGACCAAAACTAATATATAAAGAAAGAGACAGATTAATTGGAAATCAACATTATGACATATTTTGTTAAAATCAATTTAAGTTATCTTATTGCCTTGAGGTATAGCATTGGATGAATTCAATAAGTCAGCTGTATCCTACAGCCAATTCAAATGACTCTATATCTATATATACCTAAGATATCCTTTCATCCAGGCCCCTTTTAACATCTTACCATCCTCTCATTTGGAGAATAATGATTACAGGTATTATGTTCCCCTTGATGTCTACACCCTTTTGTACTTTGACACCCACCTTCAAGCTATTTGAGAGTTCTATGAATTCAGATAAGTAGAACATATGATGGTGAAGGGACAAATTGATTTAAAAACCATGTCTGAAATATACTGCAGATAGCTCATAAGATGAGAAGAAGTATACTATATTATTGAAGGTTATAGAGTTGTCATTTGTCCACTTAAGGGGGCGTTGGTCAATTTCTAGACGAGTAGGCCAAAATTATTCACCCCATAGGTGGATCCGGATTTATTACAGACTACACCTTTCGGATACAAGAGCGCAGGGATGGTATGCTCTTAGTCCCACTTAGTACCGCTCCCAAGCACCCTTTGCTGCATCCACTGTGCTACTGCACACAAGGAGACATTACGTTAACATCAAAGCATCTACTCACTCCATTTATATACTATTAACAGAGTTCTGTGTAAAGCCTTATGGCTGGTTAGCAACCTGTTTCTTTGATGTTTAGCAAGATGCCCATTTATGGGAAGATCCAGGAAATTGGCCAGTTTTAATGAGCTAAATGATATACAACTCGTATATGCATCTATAGCAATTGCTCAATGGAGAATGAGCGTCTGTGCATAGTGGCAAGTCTCTTGAGCAAAATCACATATCATAATTATATACACATCAATAGCCATTGCTCAATGCAGAGCGTTTCCCATATTAAGCACATGACATGCAGTCTCCAGTTGCTTTGTACCTCCCATTGCTGGTTACCTTCTCTTTGTTTTTGAGTTAAGCAACAGATATGTAAAGCTTTCATCTTGTGCCCTTTCAATATCTTCTTCAACGTCTTCTTATTTTGATGACTAATGATGATAGGTAGTCTGTTCCTTTTGTTGTCAGATATTCTATAGCCATTATTACTTTTGACACCCATATTTAAAGTATTGAAAAGTAAAGAAGTAGAACTCAACAGACATTGACATATTGCATCTCATATTGTGAGGGACGGATTGCCTTTTAAAACAGTGCGGGCATTGTTCAGGAGCAATAGCATCATCTGATATTCTACAATGCAACATGAGAACAAAGGATTGTTTTTGTTGCGCTGAAGAATGCTGTGGATGATTGCACACTGTAACTGATACAGTGATGTCCCTGGTGATGAAGAAACACCTTATCCACTTGTCATTAACACACATTGCTCATGTGTCAGGGAGAAACCTTGAAGTTGTAAACAAGATGGGGCTTTGATCTGGAAATGTGAGAATTTGCCTGTAAAACCTGGAATCTGTAGAAGAAAAACATTTTGTGCTCTTCTCCACATACTGGACGATGAAGTGAAATAACGAGAGAATAAAGTATACTTTATACATAATTACCTTGTAGCTATGATGAGTCATTTCAAATGTTTTTCTTCTTGTTTAATTTAAGTAGATGGGATGGAAAAATAAGTCCTTTCACCTGGTGCACAGTCATGTATCAAGCCTAGCAGTGGAGAACACTGAGAGCACTGTAAAAGTTGTCGCAAATATCAGCCAAGTTAACTGCAAGAAGAATACCTCACAAACATATATCTTATTCTTTCTATTTAGAGTAGTTGAAATAAAGGTTTCTGAGATTGGGATAGGTCATTGAGGAAGAGGTGAGTTAACTTTCAGGGCCGTTGGAGTGCAGTGTTTCTGATCACATCTGTGCCTGGTTTATTTAAGGCTCATTACAATAATATGCATGTCTGACTGCCTCTTACATCCCTTAATTCAACTTGTTGTATTCCCGCTAATCATTGCCTTCAACCCCAAATCTTCCATAACATGTCCTTTCCCATCCATACCCAAGGCCTACACAATTTTACTTCATCCCTATTGCTAGTGACTTCGTGACATTATGCCATCCCTTGCTTCAGCAACCACCTGTCTTTGGGCACAGTCCCTCCTACGGTTTCAGCAGAGC
Organism: Harmothoe impar; assembly: GCA_947462335.1. Taxonomy (NCBI): domain Eukaryota; kingdom Metazoa; phylum Annelida; class Polychaeta; order Phyllodocida; family Polynoidae; genus Harmothoe; species Harmothoe impar. Next base: position 183,668 of record CANHQG010000017.1, read on the forward strand.
TTGACCTTCACATAAGGAATTGAAAATAAAACAACAAAGGTCCTCAAAAATGTCTGTTATCTGAGCCATTGAAAAGAGAGCCAATGAAAAAAGATCTGAAGGACTCTGAAAATAAAAGAACTTCTTGGCCGGAAGCATCAGGTGTTCTTAATAAGTTTCCAGTATCCCTCCCCCCCCCCCCACTGACTCCTACACCCACCCATAACACACCCATAAAACACACACACACTCTTCTTGAAAACTAACGGAAATTAAGTCTGACAATGTAGGCAACATCTGGCTGATATACATTAAAAAGCTGCTCCTAATAAAGCAATAGAAAATCCTAATTATTTATCAAATATCAGCCTAAAGACTACATTCAGCCCACACACCAGTGTCAGTCATTTACCTTCTTCTAGACACATGTCAGAAATCTAAGAAGACTTAACCACAGTAAATGCTTTCAGCAGCAGGGAAAGCAATACTGCATGTGCTATTCTTCACATTATCACGAACATTACCTCTAAAAAAGAGTTTAGTAATGTTCAGGTCTCATATGTAGCGGGGAGTGGGCTAAGAATGTGAGAGGCAGAATGTAACTTATGTGTTGTAGATGATGTCAATCTAATCCCACCCCGGTCTATACAACAGTAACCTGGTACTGTCATGTTAGATCTGTAGTGGCTGAAGATGTAAAGTCGACAGAATTACTCCTTCTCCCACAGCTGTGTCTGCACTCCGTCCGAGGAGACCTGTGTCTCTGTCTCCACCTTCTGATAACAACATCAGGGATTCCCTTGACTTTGTTTCAGAAGACTTAAACTGATAAAGTATTCCAGACCTGATATTCCCCCGTGCCTCTGTTCTACTTTTTACTGAATCCAACAGTTGCTATCTAAGATTTTGATTTAGAGTCCTTTGGTCCACAGATACAAATGTAGTAGATGTGTTCTCTACCTCAATTCTAAAAACTCATAGATAATTTAAAGTCTTATTAGTCTAGTAAGATTTACTTGTGTTATTGCCGTCCGAATTTTCAAAAAATGAATTTTCATTTAGATTTTTCACTTTTTGACCCTCCTGGGCCACTGTAGTAATGCATATATGTTCTCATATCTCTATTGAATGATTTTTTTGCTTTTTTATTTTCAATAGCCTAGATACATGCCCCAAACCAGACTCATCTTGAGAGGATGGTTCTATTACTTCTCTTCAGTTTCTCAAGGGCCTGATAGTAGAGTTTTAGTAGCCACAAGGTAACCACAAAGCATAGCTAGGAGTAGTGTGTAATTGTGTCTCAACCTCTCCACACGCCCAGTGCTACTTGTACAGATGTATGTATTACCCCCAGGAGGCAGCACTGACTGTGACAACCCCCAGTGGCAGTCATCTACTAACCTGCCCACTGTTCACTAGGTGCTCTGTTAGAGCCTCTGGGCATGCTCTGATTCTATATGTAAAGTTCGCCCTCACCTGGAAGCCTAGTTGAATGCAGCCAACTTAATATATACTTTGATGGCTTTAAAAGTTTAATCTGCTTCCTGATGTCCTACCAGTTACACATTGTTATAGTTCTTATCTATTCCATGAACCTTTACAAAGGCAAAGCATTCATTGATGTATGCCATAACATCATACTATTGTGCCACTATCCTGATATCCACTGCTCTAAATCCACTGACCCAGCCTGACCCAGCCACATGTTCAAATGCATTAATTTTCAACGCAAATATATTCAAAGGAAGATATTGAAAGGAGTTTTATGATTTCAGAAAGAAACTTAAGTTTATGGTCAGTAGCAAAAGGCAATATCTTGAAGATGATTCATACATCTCTCTATGAATGTGATTGATACTGCCCCATACCCTCCCCCTCCCTCACACACCCAATCATGTTGGAGTTGCTTTTGTGATATTATGAAGGCTCAAACCGCTATTAATTGACCAAGAATATCATATACGATTGCTTTGTCTCCGCATACAAGTCGAGAACAAAGCATATCCATACCTGCTACCTGGTACCTACACCCACCACTAGTGGCCCTGCACCACCCTATTGTATATAAGGGGCACGCGCTACCAGCCAGTCAGAGAGAGCTGGGTAGGGTACTAGGTGCATACCATAGCATACCTAATGTACAATAATCCCTAACTGCACACCTAACCGCCGATTGTAGTGTTACTTACTTTCGTGCATATCAAATCTCAGATATTAGTACAATGCTAATTGACAATGCCCCGATATGACACTTTCATTTTAACTGCATCAACTAGAAATCATATACAACAATGCATGCATTTTCTAATTAGTTTCACAGTCTTGCAAGCACTATTTGTGTTTGTTATAAAAGCATGAAGACATAGATGAAATACATATTAATCTCTAAATTATGGTGAAAACAGTCAGATCCGTACCCCCTAATTGATGTTGGTCATTTCTTAATTGTGGTGTCTTCAAAATAGGTTGTCAAATCCATTGCCATTTTGTTCTAAAATAATGCCCCACCTTTAACCTTTTAAAGCAATATCTCTGAAACACAGTTATTAATGCAACAAGCTCCTTTTGCCCTTTGTGCAATGGTTATTTTCATCACACCTTGCAATTGGTTAAACTATTTGATCCCTTCATTTTTATTTTGATCATATTTTACACTGCAGTTATTGAGTTTTGCTTCCCAATTTCAGAACCAAAGAAAGGAGCTTATTTTAATAATTAGACAGCCACGGTACAGCCTGAGGCATTTGCCTGAACTTATTGTTTCATCATATATCTGTTTCTCTTTATTTTTGAATGTCAGTATTTATATAGAATTCCCTACATGTTTTAATCATACAGGTGTCTCATTGATACATAACACATTGTGTTCATGAGGTGCTTTGATGTATTCTGATTATTTTCTTGTAACAGCTACACTATTCTAAAAATGGCATTATTCTCTCCCTACATCAAACACAGAACTCCTTCACACATAATGTGTTCCTTCTAGAAGAAACGCTATTTCCCTGAATCTAATAGGTACCAATCCTGCTAACATTGTGAAAGGCACTGTGTTTATGCTAGGTGCCTGACTTCCCTCTTGTTTTTCATACCAAGAGTTTTCTGATGGGTTCCTCTCAGCTGTATGATAACGATAAAATGTAAGGACTTATTTTACTAACATCCTCATTGAAAACAATGTAAAATGTGGACAGCAGAGCTGTGTGTGTAGATCAATTAAGGTCTGGAACAGGCTTAAAGCTGAATACACGTTGATTGAAGACCTTAATACCTTTGAATTCTCGATAAAAAGAAACTATAATACTTGTTTCATGTAAGTAGCACAATATTAGATATACTCATCCCCTGTATTTGTAACAGTATTATTTGACAACATCCCCTCATCTCATCTCATCAATTTTATACCGCCAGTAGTAAATATGTTTATTTTAGCCCATGAATCTATAACTTTCTTTATATATATAGACCGGCATGACTGTGAGTTGTTCTACTTCAAGATCCCTACAAAAAGAGAAAGGGGGCTTGGAGGCAGAACGGCAATGGGCCGAATCCAATGATACCCAATAAAACACTTTAAATAAGACAGCCACGATACAGCCTCAGGCATCTGCCTTAACTTATTGTTTTATCATATATCTGTTTCTCTTTGATTTTGAACGTCAGTATTTATATAGAATTCCCTCAATGTTTTAATCAGGCCTGGCAAATCCTTCCTTTATTCCCTTGAAGGGGAAAAATAGAACGAGGGCTTTTTCCCCCTTGATTCTGGGGCAACATACATGTACTATTAGGTTGAATCATGAAATTCAATTTGCTAATATCTAACCATTATTTGTGGATAATGGTTACTTCATAGACAGGTAGACTATACAGTAGGCTAGGTATACGTGGATGGGCTTTTATATCACTTTTATATTCCGTGATTTATAATGATTTAAAATGCCGAAATAAGGTACATTATATGTGGATTCCCCCCCCCCCTCACCTCTCCCTTACCACCCCACTGGGAGAATTCCCCTTGGTGGCAAAATCACCCTTGGAGGTGCGGACCGGCGGTGGCCCTTATCTCTTATCTCTGCAGAGATAAGGGCTGAGCGTCCACATAGGGGCTATCTTAAGTGAGGGGAGATCTCCCCATGCTGGTTAAAATGCCCAGGGAGGGTTTTCTACCTATATTGGGGAAATCCCGGGATTTTCCTAGCCTGTTAATCATGCAGGTGTCTCATGGATACATAACACATTGTGTTGATGAGGTGCTTTGATGTATTCTGATTATTTTCTTGTAACAGCTACACTATTCTAAAAATTGCAAGGTCCATTATTCTCTCCCTACATCAAACACAGAACTCCTTCACACATAATGTGTTCCTTCTAGAAGAAACGCTATTTCCCTGAATCTAATAGGTACCAATCCTGCTAACATTGTGAAAGGCACTGTGTTTATGCTAGGTGCCTGCCTTCCCTCTTGTTTTTCATACCAAGAGTTTTCTGATGGGTTCCTCTCAGCTGTATGATAACGATAAAATGTAAGGACTTATTTTACTAACATCCTCATTGAAAACAATGTAAAATGTGGACAGCAGAGCTGTGTGTGTAGATCAATTAAGGTCTGGAACAGGCTTAAAGCTGAATACACTTTGATTGAAGACCTTAATACCTTTAAATTCTCGATAAAAAGAAACTATAATACTTGTTTCATGTAAGTAGCACAATATTAGATATACTCATCCCCTGTATTTGTAACAGTATTATTTGACAACATCCCCTCATCTCATCTCATCAATTTTATACCGCCAGTAGTAAATATGTTTATTTTAGCCCATGAATCTATAACTTTCTTTATATATATAGACCGGCATGACTGTGAGTTGTTCTACTTCAAGATCCCTACAAAAAGAGAAAGGGGGCTTGGAGGCAGAACGGCAATGGGCCGAATCCAATGATACCCAATAAAACACTTTAAATAAGACAGCCACGATACAGCCTCAGGCATCTGCCTTAACTTATTGTTTTATCATATATCTGTTTCTCTTTGATTTTGAACGTCAGTATTTATATAGAATTCCCTCAATGTTTTAATCAGGCCTGGCAAATCCTTCCTTTATTCCCTTGAAGGGGAAAAATAGAACGAGGGCTTTTTCCCCCTTGATTCTGGGGCAACATACATGTACTATTAGGTTGAATCATGAAATTCAATTTGCTAATATCTAACCATTATTTGTGGATAATGGTTACTTCATAGACAGGTAGACTATACAGTAGGCTAGGTATACGTGGATGGGCTTTTATATCACTTTTATATTCCGTGATTTATAATGATTTAAAATGCCGAAATAAGGTACATTATATGTGGATTCCCCCCCCCTCACCTCTCCCTCACCACCCCACTGGGAGAATTCCCCTTGGTGGCAAAATCACCCTTGGAGGTGCGGACCGGCGGTGGCCCTTATCTCTTATCTCTGCAGAGATAAGGGCTGAGCGTCCACATAGGGGCTATCTTAAGTGAGGGGAGATCTCCCCATGCTGGTTAAAATGCCCAGGGAGGGTTTTCTACCTATATTGGGGAAATCCCGGGATTTTCCTAGCCTGTTAATCATGCAGGTGTCTCATGGATACATAACACATTGTGTTCATGAGGTGCTTTGATGTATTCTGATTATTTTCTTGTAACAGCTACACTATTCTAAAAATGGCAAGGTCCATTATTCTCTCCCTACATCAAACACAGAACTCCTTCGCACACAATGTGTTCTACTAGAAGAAACACTTTTTCCCCGAATCCAACAGGAACGAATCCTGCTAAAATTGGGACAGGCACTGGAGTTATGCTAGGTGCCCGCCTTCCCTCTTGTTTTTCATACCAAGAGTTTTCTGATGGGTTCTTCTCAGCTGTATGATAAGGATAAAATGTAAGGACTAAACGTATGTTTCATTGCCCTCATATTCCACATTTCTACTCTAACTCCAGTCTCTCTCAGGACTTCCAACGTAACAAGAAATAGTGAATAACATCCACTAATTTTCAACACTTGTTAAAAAAGAACTTCAATTTTGATATAAGGTTTTGATTAAAATGCTAATTTAAAAGAATTGTTTCGAAGTCAGAACACAATTAGAAATTATGACTTAACCATTTGATTAAGCTTTATTTTCTCTGTAAATGACAATGAATGAACATTTAAACCTCCCCTCATTCTTACCTGGGTTCATTGTCCCATCTGCCTCTGTTTTTAATTATCTGCCTTTCCCAATCTATATACCTCAACAAAACTTCTCGCTTATTTTACCAGCATCCACATGGAAAACGATGTAAAATGTGGACAGCAGAGAGGAGCCATGTGGTTTTACTGCAGGATCCTGAGTAGTATAGTATGTATCGGAACGGGACTATAGTTAACTACTGTTTATTACTCAATCGACATGCAGCCAATCAGAGGCCTCCATTTGGTCACGTGACCCCCTCATTTGCATAATTACGTAATAGGCCACGCCCCCTCATTTGCATAATTACGTAATAGGCCACGCCCCCTTGATCACCAGCCAATCAGAGGCTTCCATTTGGTCACGTGACCCCCTCATTTGCATAATAGGCCACGCCCCCTTGATCACGTGACCCTTTCATTTGCATAATAAGCCACGCCCTCGTGATCACCAGCCAATCAGAGGTCGCCATTTGGTCACGCGACCCCCTCATTTGCATAATAGACCGCGCCCCCTTGATCACGTGACCCCTTCATTGACATGATAGACCACAACAACATCACGTGACTATCTTTGTTTGTAAACAACACCACGTGGCTCTCTTTGTTTGTAAACAACACCACGTGGCTCTCTTGTTTGTAAATAAGACCTACTAAGTTTAGGCATAGGTAACAGCAGTGTTTGTAAATAACGCCTACTATGTTTTCAGTCATAGGTGTCTAGAGCAGCAGCAGCAGCAGCATCTTCAGCAGCAGCAGCAGCAGCAGCCGCGTCATAAGTGTCTAGAGCAGTAGCCACGTCATAGATGACTAGTGCAGCAGCAGCAGCAGCATCTTCAGCAGCAGCAGCAGCAGCAGCATCATAGGTGTCTAGAGCAGGAGTAGCAGGAGTGTCATAGGTGTCTAGAGCAGTGGCAGCAGCAGCAGCAGCAGCATCATAGGTGTCTAGAGCAGGAGTAGCAGGAGCGTCATAGGTGTCTAGAGCAGTGGCAGCAGCAGCAGCAGCAGCATCATAGGTGTCTAGAGCAGGAGTAGCAGGAGCGTCATAGGTGTCTAGAGCAGTGGCAGCAGCAGTAGCAGCAGCGGCAGCAGCAGTAGCAGCAGCAGCATCAACAGTATCTTCAGCAAAAGCAGCAGCAGCCGCGTCATAGGTGTCTAGAGCAGCGGCAGCAGCATCTTCAGCAGCAGCAGTAGCAGCAGCGGCAGCAGTATCTTCAGCAGCAGCAGCAGCGGCAGCAGCAGCGGCAGCAGCAGCCTCATCAGCAGCAGTAGCAGCAGCAGCAGCAACATCTTGAGCATCAACAGCATCTTCAGCAAAAGCAAAAGCCCGTAACTTAGCATCATGGGCATCAGTCATAGCCGTAACAGCGACACTGCGACTAGCATAAGCAAAACAGGCTATTTTTTTAGCAGCTGTACAAGCATTAATAGCATTAGCCCTAGCAGCAGCCGCAACAGCGACACTTTTAGCAGACGTTGCAGCATCAGTAGCAGCAGCATCGGTAGCAAGAGCGGAAACAGTAGCAAAAAGATTAGCAGCACGAGCAGCAGCGGCGAGAGTAACAGCAACGTTGTTAGCAGCATTGGCAACTTCGTATGCTGCATGTGTAGCACGAACAGCGATACGAGCTTCACGTTTTGCACGAGCAGCAGCATTAGCTGCAGAAGTAGCCCTCACACTTTCCAGCCACCCGTACGAATCTTGATAAAAACCAACTTCCACCTTACGAGCTTCACGTTTTGCACGAGCAGCAGCATTAGCTGCAGAAGTAGCCCTCACACTTTCCAGCCACCCGTACGAATCTTGATAAAAACCAACCTCCACCTTGCTACTTGTTGACTCATCAGTAAACATGGACGTCTCCTCATGTGGTGTTGTCGCGGCTCTGTAGTAGTGTTGGGATTGCTCACATTCGGTAGAACGTAGAGTGATTCCTGATGACGCCATGCTGAAGGTGGTTGAAGAAGTGTGTGGGACTCATGTTTCACTCTCGCTTATGTACTAGGCTCCGAGATAAGCTTCTTAACTCAGGAGGAAAACTCTCACTAGGAAGGCGACCGGCTGTCTACCTGTGTAGGCGCGGGTTCGTTACATCTTTAATCCTGTTCGACCCTCCGAGGAAATACATGAAAAAAACAAAAGACTCGAATCCGCAGACAGTAGGAAGCTATAAGGAGCTTAACTCGTGTTTGATTTAAGCTGTCTACCACACGCACGCGCTTGTAGTCACAGCTAGAGTGGCAGACTTCTGTCCGCCCGCTGGCGCATGACAATCGACTTTAGACACCCCCTGTAGTTTGTTTTTTTGCATACACAGTTGACTAGCATCTTAAGCTCTTACTCAGCTATAAGCCCATATACATGTAACGCGCATTACTCTTCTTTATGGTAATTATCAGATCGATTTAAGGGTGGAAAGGGCTTAGGTGATGTAGATCCCTCTCTAGCTGAAAACAGGCTTAGACTATAGCATGTAGGCAGCTGGCCGCGTTAAACATCCCTGTAGTTTTTTGTATACACTCTCGATCCCCTCTCTAGGTGAAAACAAAAGCTTAGAAGATGAGGTGATCCGGCCACTGGCTGGCGCGTCACACCTGGCGTTAATCACCCCCTGTAGGCTTTGTATACGCTCTCTAGGTGAAAAACAAAAAAGCTCCCTCCACGGGCTGGCGCGTCACACCTGTCGTTAAAACGCCCCCTGGAGTCTTAGTATACACAGGTGCCCCGCCTTATCTATTCACCAGCTATAAGCCCATATACGTGTACATGCGATTTTTGATACCCTCTCTGGAATAGGGTGGGGCTCAAGGTGAAAACAAGATTAGTCCATTCGCTCTCTCAGCTATATAAAGAGCCTCAATTGTTCTTGCAACAGCACTTCACCACCGGTACACTATCAGTCACGAGGCAGATGTTTGCGGCATGGGTCATACAGGCTACCTACTAATAGCGGTTTGGGTGAGTAGATCACTTTTTTTCCCCTAAAAAACAACAAAAAAAAACTCAGGTATGTATATGTAGCACTGTTAGTGTAAGTACACAGTAGAATCTACTGTACTATAGACTCGGCCCTCTGAAGACGGCGGAGCGCGTTAATGCGCGGGTCTGTGGCGGCGTCACTTGTTTTTTATTCTAACTAAAAAGTCAGAAGTCGATCTACGACCTATCAAAGACAAATTTGTGATAAGTTCAAACTAAATAAGAGACAGTTTGAGCGTCTCTTAGTCGCTGTCAAAGATGCGAATAACGAACGCGCTGAGGGCGGGGTTCAGGTCACGTATAGTTCCTTGCTCTTTCGTCAGATGGCGCCACAATAGGGGATTTGTACATTCCTACGATGCTCGCGAACATTTCAACGCATAATGAGCTATATAGGCAACAAAGTGTGCTTCTGAATATATTAAAATATAAAAACAATTCAATATTGTGTATTTCTGATAGAAATGAGGCAGTTTCTTTGAATACCAACTAAACTATAGCGAGATGAAAAATACCACACCATATCTAAGGCTTTATAAAAGATACATAGGCAGAAACTCTCGCCGAGTCGGTAATCTGAAAAACGAACCAACTCGTTGTGCCACAAGGGCCCCCACCCAACGGGGGCCTTTTGAGCTCAGTCATGTTGTTTCTCAACACTAGGTGTAATTAATTACGCCCATGTTGAGTAGCATCTACTAACCAACTGACAGTGTCAGTTGGTTGGCCCCTCTTTAGGGGCCACACAATAAATAAAGAATAGAGACCTAAGGGAACGTTCACAAACGTCCACCCTTCCTACGGGGTGGGTGGGTCTTTGGGTTTAGTGACAAAACAGCGACATGTCAGCTCTCTTTTTTTTTTCCAAGTCTACATATTATTTATGATTAAAAAATTTTAAAAAAAAACCACGATAATAAAGTGCGCTGATCAAAAACTGAATAGAAAAATAACCAAAAATAGGTTGGTAGCTGATCGGTCGTTGTCACACGGTGCAGAAAATTTACTGCATATCGGACCAGGGGATAGTCTGGCAGCGACCCGCCACCCCGTTCACAAGCTGTGTACAGCACCCCGTTTCTCTTTGTCCATATTGGCTAAAAAAAAACAGGACATTGTTGACTTGGCTATTTTACCCGTCTGGGTCTTATTATTTAAACACCTCGTGTTGACCCTGTGGGGCAGCGGGTACATGGAATAAACGTGTCCAAGTGCACGCTATCTAACACATAACCGAAGGTTACTGAGTTATGTAATAATAGTTATGTAATAATAACTGACCTATGAGGTCGCCAGTCAGTTTGCCGTGATTATTTTGACACACTCTCAGTTACTCGTAGCACATCTAATACATAATTAGACTCAGCCTCATATAAGACAGTCTCGGCCACGCAGGCTGCATATCGGACCAGGGAGATAGTCTGGCAGTGACCCACCAGCCCGTCCACAACCTGTGTACAGCACCCCGTGTCTCTTTGTCCATATTGGCTAAAAAAAAACCAAAAAAAACCCAGGTCATTGTTGACTTTGGCTATTTTACCCGTCTGGGTCTTATTATTTAAATCACCTCGTCTTGACCCTGTGGGGCAGTGGGTATATGGAATAACCGTGTCCAAGTGTACTCTATCTAACACATAACCAAAGGTTACTGAGTTATGTAATAATAACCACCCTATGATCCTATGAAGGCGCCAGTCAGTTTGCCGTGATTATTTTGACATACTCTCAGTTACTCGTAGGGTATCTAATACATAGTTAGACTCAGCATCATATAAGACAGGCTCGGCCACGCAGGCTGCATATCGGACCAGGGAGATAGTCTGGCAGTGACCCACCAGCCCATCCACAACCTGTGTACAGCACCCCGTGTCTCTTTGTCCATATTGGCTAAAAAAAAAAACCAAAAAAAAACAAAAACAGGTCATTGTTGACTTTGGCTATTTTACCCGTCTGGGTCTTATTATTTAAATCACCTCGTCTTGACCCTGTGGGGCAGTGGGTATATGGAATAACCGTGTCCAAGTGTACTCTATCTAACACATAACCAAAGGTTACTGAGTTATGTAATAATAACCACCCTATGATCCTATGAAGACGCCAGTCAGTTTGCCGTGATTATTTTGACATACTCTCAGTTACTCGTAGGGTATCTAATACATAGTTAGACTCAGCATCATATAAGACAGGCTCGGCCGCGCCAGCCGCATATCGTACCAGAGGGATAGTCTGGCAGCAACCCGCCATCCCGTCTACAATCTGTGTACAGCAGTCTGGACCAGACCACCAACTCTGGGTATAGCATTCTGGATGCCTGTAGCAAGACTGGATCTAACCCTTTAATAGTCGCATAGCGCTTTAATGTGCAGTGCCCGTTGTCGTCATAAGTCATGAATGCGGCACTCAGAGTTCCTCACCAGGGCTGCATGCATGCATACACTGGCATATCGACAAAGGGCGTAGCGCATTAAAGCACTATTGCCACCTTTAGCATTAAAGCGCTGAGGGTTTTATTTTTTTGATAGTGTAGAAACCAATATCTGTCTAATTAAACCCCTTATCAGTGCTGTTTTTTTTTTGTTTTTTTCACATACAAAAAGAATTAGGTAATGGCGCTGCAGTACTCTGAAAAGCGGTGGCGGTGAATTTCCATTTAGATCTTGAAAAGGGGGGCGGTCAGATGTCGTCAAGGCTCTGATAAGTAGGGCAGTTAAAATCATATGATTACATTGAGCTAATTTTCTTGCTGAAAGGAATGAATAATTGTATTTGTATAAAATTCACACACACACACACACACACACACACACACACACACACACACACACACACACACACACACACACACACACAGGACACCTGATGATCTCCACACGATGACCTGATTGCTCTTCCTAAAAAAAAATGCCCAACTCGATCTACCTACTCAACAGGGTTTCAGTGTATAGCGTATTAGGGTTTTTCTGATGCGTATATTATATTGAGATTGATTTTCAACTTTTGTGATCAGTGGTTGGTCCTTAAAAGGACCGTTTGGTAGAGAGAGGGTCGCAGGGACCTTGCTGCTGAAGCGGAGGGCGTGGTCATAACGCGTGGCAGTCCTTCAGCAGCTCCTCCAGCACGGCGGGCGGTAAGCCTTCCTCCATGCAGACTTGCTGCTTGACCTGCTCCACGCACCGGCGGATGAGTTGATCAGCGACGTTCTCGATCAGCTCATCCACCACACCCTCTGCTTCAGCAGCAGTCCGCTGTCTCTCCTCTCTCTGTAGCGAGGCTACGAACTGCTTCTCCACGGCCGCATCGATCATAGATCGAGAAACGGCCACGAAGTTCTGTCTCTCCGCCTCCTCTCTCTGTTGCACGGCTACGAATTCCTTCTCCACGGCCGCATCGATCATAGATCGAGAAACGGCCACGAAGTTCACTCCGTGAGCCATTTTGTCGAACTGACTTCCTAGCCGCCTGAGAGATGCTGACGTCACACTATTTTCGACGACGCTATGACGCGCACGAGGTAGACAGACGACGTCGTTTCACTTCCTTATTTGGAGTTTGGGATCTTTTGACACCGAAGTCATACCGTACGGTCGCGATAAAGCAACTAGTGTTGAAAAGCGTGCCGGTCTTTTATAAGCGCCGGAGTATAAGAGCCTCCAAATGTTTTTTCTCAAGCACTAAAATCGCGACTTTGAATAAGCGCCAGCGCCTGGCTTGTATATAGCTCCTGAGTAAGAACTTCACCGAATTGAAAAGCCCTCCCTCAGAGCTCTTAATCGCGACAGTACGGTACAAATCTGATGTCAACCCGCGCCAAAAACAAAAAGGGTGTTCCGGTCACACGTACCTACGACGAGCGACCTTCAGCTATCACCACGTGAAGAGTGGGAAATAAATTTTGTACGGCAAGAAAACTGAAAACTGATAACGATTCCATTAGATAAGTATTTGGTTCCAATCTATGGCGAGATATTTCCACCAAAGCGATTGATTTATATGTCTGTAAGGTTCAGCTCTCCAACACTCTCCAATGTCCGCCGGTGCACGACGGTCGCCGCCCATCATTAGTCACAACTAAACTTCTGCTGGAGAGTGAAAGTTACGTTGAGTCTTGAGGTGCGCAGAGATACTATCTGCCGCAGCCTGATTTTAGTTCCACGCTATTTAGATAAACGCCCCATTTAAAATCTCTCTCTCGATCCTAGTAAAGGAAAAAAAAGGCTAGAGTTTATCATGGACGCGTCTCAGTTTTAGTCAAGCCGTAAAGTGAAGAACCAGAGCTTGTACATATTCCCACGTGAGGGGTGACCCCGCGGGGCGTTCAGTTAGTACCGAGTCTATACTCAAGGTCAAGTTCCACTCTCTAAACAGAGCTTTAGCGACTCCGTCATATAGACTAGACCGCGCGCGCGATTTTTTTTTTTTTGCTGAAGCAGCTAATCGATGGAAGAGTAGAGAACAGGTGCTCGACCAAAAATCTGCTTCAGAGGCTTGTTATCAGGTATTAACAGTTAAATCAAAATATTTCAAAACATCCAGAAAAGCAGAATAACATGTCCTACGGGCTACAGCCGGGCACTGACGAGCAGACGGCGCTGACGTCATTTCAATCAGGTCACAGGGCTCTTTAGACACCTTTTCTGTAAGACCCGTCTCATACCTTAGTATATAATACCGTAAACACCGGTGATTAGTATATGATCACATTGGCAGTCGCGGATCCACGAAGAGGCTGAATAAGCCTCGAGCGGACCCGCCACTTGCAATGTGACATAATCTTACCATGCGCTTTTGTTTTGTTTTTGTTTCTATTTACAACAGCAAACATTTCAAACAACCTATTGTTTTTTTTTAAAATGATGAAAAATCAGCCCAAAAAAAAAAAAGTAAACATTTTAGAGCTAAATTTGTGGAGGATAGCCGGACATGCTGATGTCACTAGACCCCTAAATTCGATATGGTGACATGGGCATTTTCTTAAAATTCGATACGACGACACGGGCACGGACATCTAAGTGGGACATGGGGCATTTCTTGAGTCCCACATGTGCCATGGACCATAGTGACATGAGGGAAAAAAAATGTTCAAAGAGTGCATCAGAAAAGTGCCATTTCAAGCCTAAACATTTCGCCAAATTTTTTTTTCTCTTGGATGGTACTCGGCTTTGCAGTGTCTGGGTCCTTAAAAATGTACCAGAATGCTCAAATTCGGGTTCTAAATATTTTCAAAAAACGTTTTCTCCCTTAGTGACGTGTGACATGGGCATTTCTTAAATTCGACATACGGCTGCATGGGGAGGACCCACCCGTCAAGGGCCCCATGATGACTCATACCCGCCGCGTTCAAACTAGCGTGGTGGTTATAGGTAGACCTTCTTTCAGTATCCACGTGACCAGATCCATCGCCGTCTCTTGAGCAACAGTAACCGAGGTAACTAGGGTTATTGTTATCCGGGCCGTAAGACGACAGTCTAAGACGGTGTGTAGTCGCGTTTTGCTCTCCCTAATACTCTAATTCAAGTCGAGTTACCGCTAACCCCTACAAAAAGAGGGTCATTTGTGTAATTCAAAAGTCGTTCCTTTGTTAGCAATGAGGGGGTCGTTCTATTCATTGATTTTTTTTTTTTTTTTTTTTTTTCTTTTTTTTTTTGTTTACAACAACAAGTCAAAGTACAGTCAATCAACCGAGATCCTTTCTACTCCGTGGGGGTGTAGAAGGATCTCCCCCCTGAGGTTACAAAGTCACCTCTTTATTTAAAGGGTTACGGGTCGCAAAGTCGCTTTCGCTTTCGCTTACAAGTCACAAAGTCGCATGAAATATTCAAGTCAAAAAGTCAAATTCATCAACTATCAGCACAGTCGTTTGAAAGGCATCAAGTCACCGAAAAACTCCTCTACAGTCACCTCCGACTCGCCTCCTCCCTACCCCCCTAAAGGGGGGTAGAGAGGAAGCGATTCCCTAGAGATCAGATAATTTTTTTTTTTCTCCCGAGCAGACCCCAAAGGCCCCCCCTCCCCCCCAAGTGCCCGCCCACCCCATAAATAGTGCCCCCCTCCCCCCCTCCCCTCCCCATGCATCTTAAAGTGCCCCCCTCCCCCCCTCCCCTCCCCTCGCCCCTTATAGAAGCCTCCCATTAGCTAGTCCAAGTCATGTGACCAAAAGGGAAGCGTAGTCTGTCTATTGTCTATATTATGCAAATGAGGGAGGGGGTCAGGTCACGTGACCAAGGGGGTGTGGCCTATTTTCTAAATAAAGAGCGCTTCCGGTCACGTGACCAAGAGGGTGTGGTCCTATTATGCAAATGAGGGGGTCACGTGATCCATGATTATGCAAATGAGGGAGTCACCTGACCAAATGGAAGCCACTGATTGGCTGGTGATCAAAGGGGCGTAGTCTACTATGCAAATGAGGGGGTCACGTGATCAAGGGGGCGTGGTCTATTATGCAAATGAGGGGGTCACGTGGGGGTCACGTGACCAAATGGCGGCCCTGATTGGCTGGTGATCAAGTGGGCGTGGCCTATTACGTAATTATGCAAATGAGGGGGCGTGGCCTATTACGTAATTATGCAAATGAGGGGGTCACGTGACCAAATGGAGGCCTCTGATTGGCTGCATGTCGATTGAGTAATAAACAGTACTTAACTATAGTCCCGTTCCGATACATACTATACTACTATCCTGTCTGCCTAGTCCTGATTGGCTAGTGATCAAAGGGGCGTAGTCTACTATGCAAATGAGGGGGTCACGTGATCAAGGGGGCGTGGTCTATTATGCAAATGAGGGGGTCACGTGGGGGTCACGTGACCAAATGGCGGCCCTGATTGGCTGGTGATCAAGGGGGCGTGGCCTATTACGTAATTATGCAAATGAGGGGGCGTGGCCTATTACGTAATTATGCAAATGAGGGGGTCACGTGACCAAATGGAGGCCTCTGATTGGCTGCATGTTGATTGAGTAATAAACAGTACTTAACTATAGTCCCGTTCCGATACATACTATACTACTATCCTGTCTGCCTAGTCCTGACACCTCCCCATTCCCAGTTTTAATTACCTGGCTTTCCCAAACAACATGAAATCTCAAGTTGTTAGAAGTTGTAGTTTTGTCTCCTCGTCCATCATAATTTCCCACAACCCTCAGTAAATAACCTTTCTGTGGGGATGGAGAAAATCTGACACCAAGGGTAACATCATCATGAAAATTGTAATGAAGAAGAGTTTCGTTGTTAAATAATGTTTTACCTTAAAGAATCAGGTACTTTTAATCAGCCATGAAAATCAATGGACACTTTCTCAGGTGAAGTCTTTGCAAACAATCTCACGGAGTTGCTTTGAGATAGTATAGATTCAATTGGATCATACATAGTGTGTCTGTCATAAGGTTAACCCACCCTATGCACTTGGTACTTTCAAATTGAAAAAAAGACCATTCTGTTTCTCTGTCTATCTTATTCTTTATTTTAACATTCTATGTATTTTGACATTTTTGCCTCTGTCTTTCTCTCAACTTTCAACCTCTATCAGTAATGCCACTCTGTCAGTAACAACCATTAATGCATGGACTTCGTTAGTTCAATGTATAACTGTGAAACAACTGTGTACATCATTAGTATTCATATCATAGCCTTTTCAAGTGCGAAACAGGCATTGTATTCAGTCTTCGGAACGCCATGTTGCAGCCTACTGGCTGTATGGAGAAGGTACTAGATTATCTAAAGAGGTAACAATACTACAGTTATGATATGGCCCATGTCATTGATTCAGTTTCTACTCTTTCCCGAGACGCTCCATCAATCAATATACATACATATATACATATATATATATATTATATATATATAAATATATATATATATATATATATATATATATATATATATATATATATATATATATATATATATATATATATATATATGCACACTTACGATTACAGCCAGAATGTCTAGTTAACAACTACTTTCATTTCATGTTTACATTTAAAAAGGTTGATAATGCTGGATTTTATTTAAGATGTGATCATGCTTGTAAATCCTCTAAATCTAAATGGTTATTGATCAAAAACATACCTAGGCGAAATGTTAGAATTGAGACTGGATTAAAGAACAGGATGCTTGGTAGCATAATTCAGGAGACTAAGTAGTATGGTCACTGGGGCACATGTAATGAGTTTCTTGTTGAGTGTCACAGCAGCATGCAAGGTATCCTGTTCAAGAACTGCCATAATGGCACCTCCTTTAAAGGTGGGGGCGGGAGGTGAAAGAGGAACTAATTTAATCATGCAATATCCAATTGTGTTCACCTTTTCTCAGAAGCAGCGTTTCAAGTTACATCAAATAGATTCAAAAAGTCCTCCAGGGCTCTTTAAATGTTCTTCAACCGGCTCTTGATTCTCAAAAGGATTAAAATATGTGTTGACTTTGTGGTTCAATTCTAAGTTATTACCTCTGTCAAGAGGGGCATACATTCAGAAGGTGCTCTCAAATCTCTCATTACAATAAAAAATTGCAGAGTGTCAGGAATAGAGACCTGTCTCCTGTATCTTTATTTGACAGAAACAGGGAACAGTGAGAAACCATGAAGTTGTACATTGTCTTCAAGTTTAAGAAATCAGAGCAGTGCTTTTGAAATTGTAAAAGGAAGCCTAACGAAGACAAATTCAACAGTAAGTGGTAATGCAACATGAGTAATTGAAATTATTATCTAATCAACTGTGTTTCTCAGGAGGTTTCACAGAATTTGTTTTACAGAAAATAGAGATGTAACTTCAGAAAATGATCACATATTTTGATGCAGAGATGAATTCGTCTCGAAATTAGCACAATTAGAATTACTTCTAACTCAGAACAGAGACGTCAGAAAACACCCTAAAACAAGTCTAAAAGAGGTGTAAGGAGAAGGTCCTCTTACACGGGCAGCTGATGGAAGTTGGCAAGGAAAACAAAGATAGAAGATAAGATGGAATTTGAATATTGCATTTGCCATGGGAGGACAGAATATGGACATTGAAGCGCAGCAGAGCAATTCCTGTATTCATGGAATATAAGTCTGATGTCAAATTGAACTGAACTGTGAGGGGCCTGGATACCTGTCTACACACTTATTAATATGAAGTTAAACAACAACTGAAGAAGATTCATTTATAAGCTCAAGTCACATCTTCTTCGATTTTTTCCTAGGCATAGTATTTGCTATTTATATTGTCTTTAAGTCTTGTGTTACTAAAGGAGCTTACATGTAAGGTATCTTACTCAAAGCACCTTTTGTAGTCGGTGACTCGATCAGCTGGGCAGACCCTCATGAAAACATTTGCATCAATCCAGAGAGGTATATTCTTAGCACTACCATAGCAGGCTAATGTGTACAGTAAAAAGGGCCCCCTGAAAGCCAAGATTTTGCATTTGCATTGAAAACAATACGCTACGGCAGTGCACCTCCAGAAAGTACCGGCAGTCTTAAGGATATATACCAAGAAGACAGGTGAATATTCTTATTCTTTAATCCACCAGAGCAGAATGGTCAAAAGCAAACACCAAAAGGGGCTTGTGAAACACACAGTAAACACCTGGTGAGCAGAACTCAGGCTGGTAGATTACTGCCATTTAGGGTTAGTCCCCCCCCTTAATCGCCCCCTTAGGCTACTACACATCTTTATAGAAGTAGCCTTCTGGGTAAGGAGAGGGTCAGATACAATTACACACCATGCTTTGTGGTCACCATGTGGCTGCTAAAGCTATGTTACTGCACACTGGAGTAAGGTAAAGTGATAAAATTGGTCACTGGCCAGGAACCTGTTCTCTTTCTTGTTCTGCGGTTACATAGTGGCTGATAGACTTTGGCTTAGGGGATGACCTGAGTGTGTTAGTGTGGTATTAGCAAGTAAAAGTTTGATATTGAGTAGGAATCGATAGGAAAATTGAAACACACTTCGTGGAGCAGAAAGTGGGAACAAAAGCGAGGTGTCTAGAGTTTTCAAGGTGATTCTACTCTGGTGGGGAAGATTATTGTTTTGGGAGAAAATATATAAAGAACTTTTCTTTCATTAAAGCAGTTGAAATTGATTGTGCTCTTCACCATGATAACAACAGACAAGGAACTTTGTTTGCAAGTTTCCTCCCATCGACCACATTAGTTCAATCTAGAGCCCAAGCTATGAAAGAACACATATAAAAACTGTTAATACAGAAATAAAATATATAACAGCTGGATCAGTTGAGCACCTTTATCATGGTTTTACATCCATATAGCTCTTAATCTCAGCTTTCTCAGTTATTCAAAATATATTTAGTGGATTTTTGCAACAACTGGGAGAGTTGAATATTCTGATTCTGTTATCAATCAGAGGGGATTTAGCTCCTGAGATCTGGTGAAACCGGCACATGGTCACATCCCTGCACTATTCCAGCACCCTAGAGAAACGACAGAGCACTGTATATGGTACCAAGCTGGTTAACCATGACAACAAACACATATAAGCATCAACTCTCTTAACACTTCACAGACGGCATGATAACTTAATGCATCAGGCCCTTGGTCGTCATGATGCATTAATGCAGCCCTAGGTGAGTAACTCACCATTGCTGCATTGAAGCATCATACCAACCTTACAGGAAATTAAAACAGGGAATGAGGAGGTGTCAGGAATAACAGAAGGGTCGGCATATTAAGAAAATACAATATTGGTATTATGCTGTGTCTAATACACCTACATGTTACCTAATCTGTACTCATAAACGCTCCACGATGCATGATACAAAGAAATAACCAGAGACCTTTTTCTACATGAAAGCGATCAGGTTTCTTAGATAACAGCTACATACACAATATCTATACAACAATCCCTGCCATTTGCCTGCGGCTCAGGGTGCGGTTTGACAATCACATGGCAAAAGAGATGAGACTGTATTTCTCACATTTCTTTAATTTCTCCATTTCCTTGTAGTTGCTTTTTCAGAAGCTGATAAAAATGCTTTAATGGTTACTACACAATCTATACAAAATGGACTGACAAACAGCAGCGTTTGTTTCTACACAGCTTGCAGCGAAAACCGAAAAAAGAGGCAGACAGATCTTTTTCACTAACACAAAAGAGCATGAGAGGAAAACCTTTTGTCTGCAGTATGGATGCTCCCACAGGTCTTTTGTTCTATTTAAATTACTGTATTCAACTAAATGAGTGCATATATCCCCTTATATGAGCCCATTTAAACTTTGAACTACTACAAACATATTAAAAATATTTTTTTAAGTGCAGTGTGTTCCTTTAAAAAGATTATAACATTGAATGTGCTACAGCAACAGCAATACAACGGAAAGTACACTGTGCCCTTATTGTATTCAATACGGTATTCTCATATGAGTATGTAATGCTTCCTGTAACAGTGACATATGTGGGAAAATATGTGTCATGATAAATACTTCTAAATGCATTATTTGGCTATGTAAGATTTTTAACAATCTTACATAGCCAAATAATAGATTCTTTAAAAATTTACACCGCAAAATACACAATATATAATGCATACTGAGTATGTATTACTGCCTATAGAATTTTTGGTGAGTGGCCTACATTATGCCTTTAGGCTAGGGATGATTAATCTAATGTTGCATGTTTTTTTAGGAAACAGGATTCCTTTTCTAATTCCCGTCACTATAAGGTATTCATTATATATTTTTTATATGCCTGATCCTCATAAGCAAAATGTATTACCCTCCAATTATAGTCCAAATTATTTCCAGGATTTACTTTTTAATCACATGACTATAGCATTGACTGGCTAACCACTAACGATTAGAAATACTCAAGTTCTAAGCTTGATATTGCACAATGTAACATATACGTCATCCTTAATTGCGTCATCCTTAGTAGCAGCTAGCATTTGTGTCTGGAAAGGTAGGTAATCAGATTATGAAGTCGCATAAGTATTTTAGAGAAGCTTATTTAAAAAGTAGAATCAGCTTTCCGATGGTTAAAAAACGACATACGCCTCATACAAGTTTGTTAAAACAGTTGATGTTGAAATAGTTTATTCAAGTAATTGGAGAATAACGGGCCAGCCTGTGGTACCTAAAAGAAATGAAAAGATTACACTAATCATACCATGATATTTTGAGCTCCCTGTTGATTAAGAAAATCAGTATTTGTATCACGGTTAGTCACACTTTGTTCATAGAAAAAACATACATCCATAAATGAAGACTAAAGTATCACACAGACACACGGCATTAATGGGGTACTTTGATGTACTCTGATTGTTTTCCTCTTTCAGCCTGTATGTATTATAAATAAAAGGTCCATTATCCCATTCCTTGATACATAGGATGAGTGACACAAAATAAAACAGGAAGAGATGCTTAAAACAAGTCAGTAGTCTTGTGGGCCCGAACGGATACGAGTGCATTCGACATCCCCCTTGAAGCTGCTTTACCTCCTCAGACAAACAAACCTACATTTTTCTCGTTTGATTTTCAGATGATTGTATAATCCTAACCCTCTCATAACCTGTCATTTTTTCTGACAAGAAAGTCTTACTTTTATGTTAGACAGGACTTTAATCTCAACTACTATTTATATTCTGGAGGGGTTTGGTTATTTAGCGTTGACAAAGACAAGGTGGCAATACTGAATGGCGAGGAGCCTGGAGGTTTTACACTCCCTAACTCACAAACGCAGTCTAGTAGTACGTAGTGTATCCCTGCATATGGCTCTACCTTGTTGATGTAATTAAGTGCTGAATAGAATTTTATTTTTTCTCATCTTTTTTATTACATTTATCATGGTTAAAATGTGTTAGGATACTACCAGTGCACTCCAACAAGGAGACTCTTAGCAATTACACAGAAATTGAACTATCCATATATCTGAGGTGGTTCAACAGCTTTAATGCATACTTATTGTTAATAACATTTTACCTTCACTGTATACCATACTGCCTGTTCCAGCCTCTAGCCTTCCCCAGGATACCTGCTGTATCCCTTCATAACCCCTCTCTCCTCTCCGATATTGACGTCTACCTAATTCATAAGATCTCCCTATTAACAGTGTTAGTAAATGATTAATATTACTCTATTACTCATCTGTAACTACTTCT
This sequence comes from Harmothoe impar, assembly GCA_947462335.1. Lineage (NCBI taxonomy): Eukaryota > Metazoa > Annelida > Polychaeta > Phyllodocida > Polynoidae > Harmothoe > Harmothoe impar. The sequence continues at coordinate 205,914 of CANHQG010000017.1, forward strand.
AATGCTGAAAATAGCCATGAAACAGGGGTCTTTTCAGATTGGTGAATAACTGAAATAACTTTAAAAAAGAACTAATCCTGGTAACATCTATTCATACCACGATTCCTTTTTCACTATGGGCAAACAGTAGTATCTGCTGATGAAAACCACTGATTGTAGCTTAAAGCAGTCCCTGTTATAGAAATAGTGCAAAACAGTGCTGATTTCAATGTGAGCTGCACAAGTATTTACTCTGTTAATAGAACTCTTGAACATTTTAACGCAATGTCAGCACCCACATTCCCTGTCATCTTGTGTTCTTGATGACGATTGAGAGAATAAAAAAACACATAAAATAAAGGCCCATGGGAAGTGTCAGTTCGGGTAGTTTTTCCCTCGGTGAGATGGGGCATGTGCCAGATAGGACATTGTATAATGATTGCCTTGCTATCATCGGTAACATTGCTCAGAGGATGAGATGTGGTTCCCAATAGATCTTTATGAGATGGTAAACCAATCTGATATTGCACCATGCCCATTGGTATCATCCTATTGACCGGAGCTGCCCTCTATATCCTATATCTATATTGCTACTTCCTGCTTGTAGAGTAGCTAAAATAGGCATAAAGGGCCCAGAAAATTGATGTACTACATACTCGCCTGGGAGGAACATCATCATTCAGCTTTTGTTTTCAATGTTCTTATGGCCTTAAGGAAGGCTTTCTGAGTATCTAAAATACTAACATTTGTCCTATCATGAAAGTATTATTCCTCCGCTGCTGTGTGATGGAAAGTAGAAAGTTTTGAATGAAGAAAGGTGTCTACAATCTAGTTCATAAATTGATCAAATTACAAATATTAAACAAGTCTCTTGTTGTATAAATGCCTCCTGAGCATCTCCTGTTCAGGCTCTAAAACCTTTCAACATGCCGGTTGTAGATGCTGAATCTCTTTCCATATGCGACTTACTATTGACTGTGTGGGTAGGGTAAGGAAATGTATTTTTACGGCAGAAAGTTTCCTAGAGGATTCATTTTCTCATGTGAAAGATTTAAAGCTCTGTTTACTTGCAGTTTTTAAGTAATGACTGTTTTTTTTTAACCCTATGAGATTCTGATATAAGTTTGATCAGATTCATGCAAATATCCATTTTGCGTTCTTTAGTCCTTTATGTTCAAAATGATTACGGACAAACATGGGTCTGGCAGGATCAGAAAAAGCATTGAAGGAAATAATTGCCACTGAAATCATAACAAAGTCCCTCACAAACAGCAAAAAGACTTACCAACAAAAGACAAGGACACTTTATGAGGAAACTGACACACAATGATATTACCTGTGCAAATATTTTGAACAATGTGTCGTCACTCGAGGACATTTTTATTACCAAAATGTTGTTACACATCCGAGGAATAGAAAATTGAAAACTTAACTCTTACTCAAACACTGATGGCAAAGCAGAGCTCTGTGCCCAGTAGCTTTATATAAAGTTATTGATGACACAAAGGCTGAAATGGGTGGTGACCTTGAATCATGTATACATACTTGCACACTTATTTAAAACTATCCGGTGAAGTGAATATTTTCATTCTGCTACAAGTCAGGGCAAGCTGGCTCTTGGCATATAGAGCGATCAACCACGGCACAGGGACCATAAAGACACATTACGGCCTTTAGCCTGTGCTCCACTAGGGTTTTTTGTTTTCACATTTTACATCATTCCACTTTATTCCTCTACATTTTGCTTCAATTCTAAAAAAGTGTCCCCCTAAGTATCCCCAGGCACAGGGCGACAAACAGGGCGACACTGCTGTGAAATGAATCGAAATGAAGCAAAGTGAGGCAAAAGCATACAATAACAAAACATTGAAAGAATCACACAATTTTGTGGGGAACAGTGTCGCCCTAGTGGAGTGCAGGCCTTAGTGAGCAGTAGGCAGGCTGGTAGATTAGTGGCAGTAGGAGTCCATGTGCCTCCTAAGGGTGCTACATAGTGGTGGAGAAGTAGCCTTGTGGGTAAGAAGAGGGTGCGGTACAATTACACTCTGTACTTTGTAGCAGCCTTGTGGCCATTAAAGCTCTACTTCAGCCCTAAGGTATGAGTGTGACACAATTGGTCACTGGCCAGGAATCTGTTATTCCCTACACGGAGAAAAGACACAGCGTCAAAAGGGAGTCCAGGTTGCCTCCAGAATGACTCCCCTAGGAGTTCAGACGGCTTAAGGAGCCTAGGCGACTCCCTGGCTGACCTAAAGGAGTCACCTGGGGGAGTCTCACAGCTCAGTGACTCACCTAAAGGAGTCACATAAGGACCTGGGCTCTGCTAGAGAGGGGAGTTACTCTGGAGGGAACCTGGACTCCCTTTTGACCCTGTTTCCTTTCTCTGTGTATGCAAGGTCCTAGAGGAGGCTGATGTGTAATGTCACATTGTAGCTAAATTGTTTCTGTTTTATTCATGTACTGTGATATCATGAAGGCTCAAACCGCTATTACTTGACCAAGAATATCATATACGATTGCTTTGTTCCTGCATACAAGCCGAGGACAAAGCACGCAAACACCTGCTACCTAGTACCTACACCCACCACCAGTGGCGCTGCACCACCCTATTGTATATAAGGGGTACACGCTACTAGCCAGCCAGAGAGAGCTGGGTAGGGTACTAGGTGCATACCATCATAGACCTATTGTACAATAAACCCAAACTACACACCTAATCGCTGATTGTAGTGTTACTTACTTTCGTGCATATCAAATCTCAGATATTAGTCCAATGCTAATTGACGATGGCCCGATATGACAGTACGATTACTGCCCCAAATAATGTGCCCCATGGATGAAAAGAGAGACACAGCTGAAGGATGAATAATATGTAAGAGCAGGACTATGACCCAGCACCAAAAAGATTATTGTCAATTGCGGTCAAAATACTGATTATTCAGAGCATAAATAGTCATAAAAATAACAGCTGAAGAATAATGTGTCATCTATTGAGATTGCCTATCACAGGAATTGCTGCTATCTAGGACCTGCTCTTATATTATGTGAAAGGTGACATTAGACAAATTAGACAAGGATATCTGATAGTGAAGGAAATCCTTCATAAAAGCATAAACACATCAGAAGAGTGTACTGTTTGAGGGATACATGAACTACACAACTTCACCTATTGACTAATGTAAAAATGTAATTTACTTTGCTGAAAAGAGACGGCCTGTTTTAACCTGATACCACATCGCAGTTTATACCGCCCACCAGCATATTTTGTAAGTACCTTAATGGACTCAATTTGTGATATTGTCTGAGTACACTTGGAAATTAGATATCTAAAGTAACTGAAATATCCAATTATAGAGATGTGCCATACATTGTAACTTGTTCAAAGCTCAGCAAGGGATAGAGAAGAAGAGAGAGCCAGACGTAAACATGTTGTTATTAAATGGTTGCAATGCAACATTAGTATTTAAATGGTAGAGCAATCAGATAAACCTTTAAAGCCACGAAGAAGATTCTCAATATATATTTTAATGCAAAGTTGGTTTAAACCTTTAGAAACCTCTAATAATTTGCGGCTATCATTTTACTGTGTAGCAAACTGTATGCTGAATGATGCTTTTTTAATGCATTAGCAAAGTCGTCATGATTATAAAATGGCATCGCACAGTAAAGTACTAGGTGCAGTCTCAAGACTTTGTATCAATTGGATCGTCTTTGACCGGGTGACGTCTTTGAACGGGTGACATCTTCAGACGGTAGGCTAGAAAAGGCAAATTTCTTTTTTTTATGCCGAACGGAAGTCGTAGCCACCTGGTGGTTCCACCAGGCACCACTAGAACGAGGTATATGATGTTTGCACTTTGCCAGAAGTCAGAACAGGCGCCGCCATCTTGGATGCGCCGCCATCTTAGATTAAGGAATCACTACACAAATTTATGCTATGTGATAACAATAATATTAATCAACCTTTGACAGTTCCCGAGGTTAAGTATAATTATGTAGGGAACGAGGTGTGTGTCATAGAACCACATTTACGAAAGTGCCCGCCAAACCTGCTGGCAAAATCCAGCCGGACTTAATTATGCATGATTTTTCCCTCCATTAGGTCTCATTGGTCAACCTGTGGTCAGCTGGTCACTCACTGGCCAAGATGAGGCTCAGTGACACTGACATTTGTTTATAAGTGCACTTTTTGCTAGACACTGGCAATGTACCTGTGTTCACAATTCTTGGTGTATTTTAAATATTAATTGGAGTTGTATTGGCCCCTATAATATTTTTATATGTGACTATGGCTGTGTATCCTACATAAGGTTGATCTTGAGTGTATATTTATTTATTTATATACCCTTTGGTGGGAATTGGGCTTAGTGCTGAATCATTTAATACCAATGCTTCAGTGGTGTAAGTTAACTCGATTATGGGTCAACTTGACTTTTGTAGTTTTGACCCTTCCGGCGTCATCATCAGGTGGTAGACACTAGTATACATAAATACGTTACATGTGTATTTTGTATATGTAATAAATATTGAGAGTGGTCTTGCCTCCTCTCACAGCTTTTTATTTATTTTTACATGCATGTTGGCCTCTTAATGATTTCTCATTACTAGGCCTATCCGGCAATTTTTAGGATTGCTTAGATGTGCTGGTGCACAATCTTTTAGTCGCTGGTTTGTGTTGGCTAGTTATGGCTGGATATCTCGACAAAATAAAAATACTGTTTAGTTTTGTGAACGAGGACTGGTTTGCCAGTGGAATTCCACTAGGGCGAGCAGCCTTTTCCCTTCTTCGCTTTTTGGATGTCTGCCGATGTAGTCCATGATATGGAATTCCATATCGGCTACCTTGTTATGGTAGCACTGGTTGACGTGACAAGGAACATCCGTTTCTCCCTGGTTTTTCTTTACTGATCTGGTGTGTTCTTAGATTCTGCCCCTGATGGCGCATTCCGTTTTGCCCACGTAGTGCATTTTTACATTTTCTGCACTGTAGACAATATATCAGGTTCAAGCTCTCGCACATTACATTTGTTTTGTGGAGTAGCTTTTTCCCGTGATGTTACAAGTAACACTTCCGGTTTTGCTGATTTTAGCTCACTTGTCACAAAAGAGCTTTCGACATTTGTTTCTGGGCCTTTTTGTGTTTGGGTCACTCTGTGGTTTGCCTCCAAAATCCCGTCTTCCTCGTCATCGGACGTGGGGTAGTTTGTGGCCGCTCTGACTAGATGGTCTTTCAGATTTTTAGGGCGTTTTTGGCCTTTCACTAGGCCCCCTCTCCTCAAGAATTTGGTGGTTTTTGAGGATCCTAGTCTGTCCCAATTTTTGGATACCGTTTTGTTTATGATATTGTTACCTGGTCTGTGGGTACTGATCAGGTATGATGTGTCTTTGTCTTTTGTTTTTTTCGGTTTGGTTTTCAGACATTCTCGTCTGTCCTGAGATTTAACCTTTGCTAGGGCCTCTTTTAGGATCACCTTTGGGTAGCCTTTTTCTATGAACTAGCATTTTTTGCCTGGTGTGTCTTTTGAAGTCTTCCATTTTTTTACATATTCTGAAGATCCTGAGTATCTGTGAATATGGTAGACTTGCTTTTGTGGAGAGCGGGTGTGCCGATGTGTAGTCCAAGTAGGTGTTCACATCGGTCGGTTTGTTGTACAGGTCCGTGTACAGTTTTTTGGTTTCCGTATCCAGTTTTACTCTGGTGTCTAGGAAACTGATTTCATATTTTGAGATTTCTGCCGTGAATTTGATGGTGTCATGAAAATCGTTCAGATGTTTTATCCATCTGTTCTGTTCTTGTTTCCCGTGTCTCCACATGAAAAATATGTCATCAATGAATCTGAGCCATGGCCTTGTAGAGCTGCGATTTCTACATTTTCCATGAACAGGTTAGCATATGAAGGGCTAGCCTGGTGCCCATGGCCGTTCCCCTTTTCTGCAGATAGTGTCGCCCATTGAACTGGATGAGGTTCATTTTTAGAACCATTTCCAAGAGGTCCACCAGACTCTGTTTTTTTGGCATTAGTCTGGGGTCTCTTATGGATGTGAGTTTCTCTAGGATGACGGCCATACCTTCATCGTTGGGGATGTTGGTATATAGGGAGGTGACATCTAGTGTCCCTATGATTGCCTTTTCTTCGAGTTGCTCTAGACTTTCGACCTTATTTATAAAGTCTGTTGTATCCTTTACATATGAGGTGATTTCTGGGACCATTGGTTTAAAAAAAGCATCTACAAATGCAGATATTTTCTCGGTGGGGCAGCCATTTGCTGACACCACTGGTCTGCCTGGTGGTGGCGTGACTCCTTTGTGAATCTTTGGAAGGAAGTAGATGTGGGTGGTTTTTGGTCTGATGTTTCTCATGGACCCCGCCATCAGAAAAGAGATGTCTCCCTCTGCTGTCATGTCAATGATTTTTTCATCAACTTTCTCCGCATATTCTTGTACGGGGTCACTCTCGAATCTCTCATACGTATTCACATCTTTGAGTTGTCTCATCCCTTCTTTGACATAGTCCCTTGTATTTTGGATCACAATAGCCCCACCTCTGTCAGCGGGTTTGATTGTGATTTCTGTGTCAGATGAAAGGGTTTTCAGGGCCTCTTCTTCACCTCGGTTGAGGTTTTTTGTGGCTGGGGTGTATTCCAATAAACGTGATGCTACTTCCACCTCGTTTATTGCTATAAAATCCTCCAGATTTTTGGGGCCATGTGGGGGGACCCAACTGGATTTTTCTCTTAAATCTGTCATTAGGTCCTGGTCCTGGAATGGTTCACCAGCACTCCCCACTGCCATTTTTGTCTGAGTGATTTTATTTCCCCAGTTTTTATTTTGAGTATAACTATACCTCCCCCCCTATTATTGACCCAAGGAATGTAATGGTTCTATTGGTTTGTTGCTAATACAGCTGGTTGCCTAGCAACAGCTATTTTAATTCATATTTCAGATGCTTCTAAAGATATTCTTCTCAAAACAATTTGCTCGCACAGACACATAAAACAGTGTGCTGATGAAGTCCTTTGATGTAGTCTGTTTGTTTCTTGTTTTATATTAACTGCAATGTACCATAAATAGAAGGTCCATTATCTTATTTCTACATCAGGTATTTTATCCCGGCCTCATTTTCCTGAACAAGGGACTGCCCACTGTCTCATTTGCCCCTGCTTTTATCTTTTTTTCTTTCTTCAAACACACTCCTCCCCTGCAAAATACCTGAATCCTGAATGTTTCTTTTGCTAATTAGCGAGCTTTACCAGACAACACAACATCTCTGAGAGTTGTTAAAGTAGTATGTCTTAACCCACCATCTTTTTTCATCGCTTTTTACGGCCCTCACTCCCACTGCTTCATAAGGGGATGCACTGGGTATCATTTTTGGTCTAGCAACAGGGACGACCCCACCTTGTCTGCCGGTCCCCTTGGACGGCATCCACATAAGGGGATGCAGAATGACTGGCACTACAGGTGACAACATCAACACCTATTAAATCAATGTATTGACTAGATTCATGATGTCAGAACAACTTGCCTTAAAGCATCAGGCCAATTGAAAGGTTATTTTCAATGTTTCAAACCTCAAAAGAGAGGTGATATCTTTATTAAAAGTTGATTTGAGAAAGTATAAATTCAGTCTTGTTATGAATGTATATTGAAATTGCATCTCTAATACATGCATGCAAACACACTTGGGCTATATGCATTGAAATTGAAGTATATAAAACAAGTCTGCTATTATCACAGTTGAGGCATCCTTTGAAGATGAAATCTCTGTCCTTTTTTGACGTGAATATGTGTAGTTGTTATATCAGAAGTATGTAGACAAAAACTCTACAACAACGCCTGTCATATACCTTACAGGCTGGATTTCACACTCAGAGATAAAGTAAAAGATACACTTTGTTATATGTTGCTCCAACTTTCCCAATGCCTTGTTGCTTTTTTCCTGTCTTTTTTTTACTTTCAGAGGTAAATACTAATGTTTTAATGGTTACCAAGGCAACTAAAGGATCTCTGCACAATGGACTGTCAACCCTTACCTTTTGTTCCAATACAGATCCAGACAGAACCTGGAATTAAAAGGGGGGCAGATCTATTGGCTGACACAAAAGGAGCAGACAGTGAAATGTCAAAGCAGGAAGCTTTTTGCAGATCTTTGTATGCAGCCAGAGGTCTTCTGTACTATAGAAGATTTGTATATACGTATTTGATGCTTCTCTATAACAGCTGTGGGAAATAAATGTCATGGAAATCAATTGACACCCTGTAATTGGTACTCTACAGGCTTCTTACTTACTGATTACATGTATGTCTACGGTTTGTGGTCTTTTGCTTGCTGAAATTGATATCACATTTCTGTCGAGGCATAATTAATCATATGTTTAACTACATACATATTTGTATTAAAGTCAATTTTAATATGCTTAAATAATATTTAAAGTGCTTCTTTGAGCATAATGATTTTCCTATATCTCATTTCTCCTAGCAGATACCATACACAGTAAGAAGTAAAGGTAGGACGGTGAGTGCTGAATAAGAAGTAGTGAGAAATAGTTCATACACAATTACATGGGAGAAACTACTTCGCAGAATCTAAGGTTTCAAAAAGAAGCCTGTGCTGTCATTTAATCTATCATACAATCGTTTGCCTGAAGAAGAATTATTAATAACTCGAAACGTCACAATTTATAACGATCACTCAACAAAAATCTACAAAATTCCTCAGAATGTCTTCAACCTATAGACATCAAATATACTTCGAAAAAGTGAAATTTCTTGTGTTGGGTTTTGTGTGATATAATTATTTTACTATTTCTTTTATAACAGTGGAGAGAGCATAATATTTTCTGTTGGTTCCTCAGCATATTTTAATAGCGTGTTCCAGTATTGTTCAAATGCTTATTTAACCCCATAGTGTATAAACAGTGTTCACTGAGTTTCAGCTCCACAACCATTGACATGGCTTTTACTACAGTCAATGTCTACATCTACATGTCCTACCTTATTGTGTTCTACATGCTTATTGAGAGGATCAACAAAGTCAGGATACAGTTTCATCTAATTTGAAATATTGCTCGTTGAGTGCTCATATTTACTCACCGCATTATGTTTATTTTAAGCAATTCATGCAGTGAGTGTTTTTAGAGCTGCTCATTCGAAAATCAGCAATTCATCTTCTGTCTGTTGTGAACATCTGAGAGATTCATCCTCAATGCAAATGTAATTAAATTACGATTGACATTACCCTTAGATGTGAGATCACATTACAAAAGATTACTAATGCTGCAAGCTGTGTACTTATTGGAAGATGGGTCGGCCTTTTTCCTCCTTGTGACATCTGTTCTGTGGACAAATTGTGTGGTCGGGTGTATAGATTATTGCCTTTTATTTTTGCTCTATGTGAAATGACATTAAAAAAAGATTCCCTTGTTACAATCAGGGAAGGTTCCTGTACAATGAGATACAGTTGGATATAATGCTGCCCTCTGTATCCTAGAGCTACTTGCTGCAAGCAGTGTAGGTAGGTTTTCACAATAATTTTAGAGAGCAAGAAGGATGTTGAATCTAAAGCATGAGAATAGTAAAATAAACATTTAAAAATGGAAAAGCAAGGGTTTTGCCCTATGATATAAAATTGTGTTTGTTGTAACTATGTAGTGAGTAGATTGTTTTCAGGCTATGTTGCCCTATTTAAAGCTACATTGTATGCAGCAGATAACAATATTGATATAAAGCATAGAGGACAAAGTAGGTCAATAAACTGTTACAGTGGAATATAAGATCATATGGAGTATATATAAACAGTATTGTATGGTTAGTTGACGTATGGGACGTACCAGCCCGAGGGCCATCGACAAGTATCACAATGTCCATCGGTATGTCTCTTTTACTTTGCTCCATATTCTTTCTTTTTCTCAATTTTCTCCACTTTCTCCCTTTCAGCAGACGACAACGTGCCGGAACTACGTTTGTTTACGTTTTTGTTTATGTCTTTTGGTTCATGTATTACTGCGCCCTCACCTCATTGGTCAGTTTAAACACATGATCAAATGCTGCCTTCTGATTGGTCTAGAGCAGCAAAAAACGTATCAGCCCGGCGTGTGGTATGCATAAACGTACCACAACCCCGGGTGGTACGTCTTTTAATGCTAAAACAAATGCAGGATCGTACTTAAAACGTTAGGTCTAGTAATAAAAGATAATATCACCCTCCTATGAATATCCCTTTGGAAAAATGAGTCGGAAAAATAGTCGAATGAGCCCCCTAGACATAGCAAGGAGGATGCTTCAATCTCATATTTTTCATGGAGTCAAAATGTTTTAAAGCAACCTTGAAGTGCCTCCTGTGTTAATGCAATTTTCATGAATAATAGGAAAAGTTTTCAGAGGGGCATAGCAAATACAACATGAGTAGGAGAGAGGCAATCTATTTAAATTGGTAGATGAAGCTGGTAAAATGGTAATCCAATTGCATTTGCATAAAAGACGACTCTTCCTTTTAGATTCTCAGATTTCAGCAGAAGAAGGTGTACTGTGATCCTCTTTTTCAACGGCAGTTACAAAAAAACTCATAGGCCGAATTAGTTAATTTTAACAGATTAAAAAAGTAAATAATGGCCTGTAAATTGACATTATTTAGAATTAAATCAAGCAGTAGTCTCACGTTGTAATTCCTCTCGATCAACATGAAGATGAATTGAACCAAAATAAGGCATGAATTGTCAATACAGACGAGGCTATTGCGGGAAGTAATTCAGATTTCTACCAGCAGTTAATACCCTTGTGGACATTCATAAACAATGACCGCAGATTGAGAACATGCAAAGTAGCTCCTCCAGGATGACATCTGACACTCTCTTAATGAAATACCCTAGAAAGCAATTGGTTTTCCGAGAAGTGTCATTGGTTCCTTTTCAAAAAGTAAAGGACTCGCTTCTGGAGAAACGTGTGAAGGCATTGGTGAGCTGTCTGAGACTGATTTTGTATAGGCTTAAGCCTATGTTGACAGTAATCTTACTCTGATAATAATACCTATAGTCAGTAGTGACTATAGCACCATATTTTGACCCCCGTAGTCAGGGGACTAGTCAACAAAGTCACATATTAGTCATAGAGATAGTCAGTAGTGACTATATGTGGATCACACACATTGATGATGTCACAGAAATGTGTGCACTGGCAACAGTTAGGATTTGAATTTGAATGGTCCATGGACTTCTAAACCACTGTTCTATGGATATCCCTGCTTGTTATATGTTATGTTACAGTTGACTATGACAACTTAAGATGTTATAGGGTGAATGCGTTCACATGTTTGATAGAGTAATCATGGTATTTTGTAACATAGAAATACATAAAAAGTGTTTGTCTAGACTGACAAAGCATAATTGGCCTACACAGGAGCCTGCCATCTGCCCTGCTTTATCCTAGCCTGTCCCCTACCCTGTCTTATCCCAACCTATCCCCTGCCCTGCCTTATCCTAGCCTGTCCCCTAGCCTTCTTTATCCCATCCTGTCACCTGCCCTACCTATCCTAACCTGTCACCTGTCCTGCCCTATCCTAGCCTGTCCCCTGCTCTACCTATCCTAGCCTGTCCCCTGTCATGCCTGATCCTAGCCTATCCCTTGTCCTGCCTTATCCGAGCCTGTCCCCTGGCCGGGCTAATCCTAGCCTGTCCCCTGCCTTGCCTGATCCTAGCCTATTCCTACCCTGCCTTATCCTAGCCTGTCCCCTGCCCTGCCTCATCCTAGCCTGTACCCTGCCATGCCTTACCCTAGCTTGTCCCTTGCCCTGCCCTATCCTAACCTGTCCCCTGCTCTACCTATCCTAGTCTGTCCCCTGCCCTGCCTTATCCTATTCTAGGGCAGGACATAGCAAAGCAGAATAAGGCAGAGCAAGTTATATATAGTAGACCAAGACAGAGCAGAGCACATAGAGTATAGTGAGGTAGATCAAGCCAGAGTAAGGCAGAGCAAAGTAATGTAGAGTAGAAGAGGGCCAATCAAGGGAGAGCATAGTAATGTAGAGTAAAGCGGGGTAGGGTAGGGGAGAGCAGCGCAATACAAAGTAAAGCAGGGCAAGGTAAATCATGCAGAGTTAGGCAGAGCAGTGTAATATAGAATCGAGCAGGACACACAAGGCAGAGTAATGCAGAGTAGTGTACTGTAGAGTAGGGTAGAGTAAGGCAGACCTTGTTCTGTGTTATTCTGCTCTACATTACATTGCTTTGACTTGGTATGTCCTACTCTACTATACATTACTCTGCTCTGACTTGCCCTGCCTTACTCTGCCTGTCTCTAATTTACATTACTCTAGAAATTAGGTAGGACAGGTTACAGTCTTAGGTAATAGGAAAATCAGTATGCTGCCCTGAAATTGGGTATTTCTTCAGAGTATCTATGATATCCCACACATACACATAGTTGGGCCTCTATAATTCATTGACTGAGACAGTTTATTTTATCCTAAATGTACTTCAAGTATCCCATATGCAGCATTATTTCTTTGTTAAGCACACTATTTATATCAGTGCTGGTAGATATTCGTATCTCTCACATTTACACAGGAGGGCCTTTTTTCTCTGATGTATGCCTAGTTCGGTGTTGGCGGAGTGCTTTTTTATTGCTCTCGATGAACCGTCATAATCATACAAATTTGATAAGTCAAGGACGATTCCTCATCTCTAGTATTCACCATGTAAATAAATGGAGATTCTCAGTAGTAAGCATAAATCATTGCCAGGTACATTTGGAGTTGGCCGCCCTGGATGGTGCTCAATACCGAGCATGGTTTAAGTACAGATTAATGTGGTTAATGTCAGCAACACTTTTGAGAGAGCAGGTAGCACATCTGATAAACACACATTGAAAAATCATCAATTTGGCAAATGATAAGCAAGTGCACGTCAACTGAACAAGTTAAAGTCAAGTGAATGAGTCATTTCCCCTTATTGACCGCGAGACCAAAGGCCATGTAAAATGCTGCCTCATTGACAACAAGTGGAATAACCTACTCCTATGACTTAAACAAGTCCTTTGAAGTAAACAAACCACCATTTTGATGTCGTCACAGGGCCATTAAAATTACCAGCATTGCAAAATATTGCTTGCCTCGGATTAATCAAGGAAACAGCATTATTCCATGAAAAATGAAAACCTTGGTGTGAACATATAAATGTTAGCTAAATTAGGGGATGCTAAGATCATGTTGGCATCCCTACACACAACAACAGATAACAGTGTGGTTTAATGTCATAAAGCTTTTATAGACTTGATGCATTAAAGCAAAACTTTCAACTTAAGCAATGAATCCAGGTTAAGCCTGTGCTCCTTTCTCCTATACTATTGTATACATTTATATGTTATACAAACACAATAGACAGCATAACTATCATAATGGTATGCTAAATGTAAGTACTTTGCTAGACTGCCGTCTCCACCAGAAAAATACAAATGCCCGCTTGACATGTGTTGCTCAGAAAGGCGACTGTGGTAGATCCAGAGGTCCATAACTCAGTACATATATGATGGGATTATTTAGTTAGGGAATAGGGCACGGTACATCGACATGGGTATCATCTAGGCTGGATAGAGACGTTGAGGAAGGCTCAAAGGATCGCGGAGCCATCTGCTGAGCCTTCCATTCCCTTCATGGATTCCCTTCATGGAGCTTTTGATCTCCCTTCCTCCCGAGGGAAACTACAAACGTATTCTCCCCACCTCTATGGGATGGGGCAGTGGGCAATTTTAAGCAGTATGTGACTGTCATCCTGAAAAATAACTTCCCTGGGTAAGGTTTGCACCTACAAAATAAGGAAATGAGCCAAAATTACCTTCTTATATCAGAGGTATAGGTTAAAACCCCTCCTTTTGAGAGAGTTTTCTTACTACATAAATGTATAGGGAAAAATCGAGACCACACAAATCTGCTCCTTATAAGCAAGGTCTCCTTATATCAGAGTTCCTTATAACGAAGTTTCACTGTACCACATTGCCTAGCCACTGACCCCATAGTAGCTAAGGGCGTCTCTGATTGGTCAAATCTGCCTATCACGGACTGTCATCCAATCAGAGAGCAGCTCTTTATTTTGTTTCTTGGTTAGATCGTAGCAGGTCGTGTTATAATGCCTGATAAAGCTTGTTTATAGCAGAACATTGATTTAGCCACAGGGATAGGATAACCCTCACAGAGCCAAGGGTAGCATCAGACCCGGCTCCCAGCACTGATAAATTAAGTGATATGTTTGGTGGCGAATTTACCCTTGCGATGGACACTAGACTTCAGTTTATATAATGGGATTGTTCAAAGCTTGTTTATAGCACAACATGGATTCAGCCCTACAGCAGGACCAAGATTGATCCGGGAGTCAATAGGATAACCTCACCGGGCCTAGGGTGGTATCAGACTGACCTAGCTCCCTGATCAGATCAATTTGATCTACTTCCTTGTCTGACTCCCCTGCCAGCTATGTCCATAGATCACTATTATTTTCACCACACTTGGCTTGGAGAACAAGCGGAACAGCCTGTCTCTGTAGTATGTACAAACTGATCATATCTGGTGTGGCATAAGTCAATTTAACCACAGCCAAAGCTTTTACTCATTATTTTGGCTTAGTTACAGTCGAGTGTACTTGCCTGTGACTTGTGATCAGCCCTGAGTGTCGCCAATATAATGACTACAAGGCTGTGGCTGTGGTATGACTACTTCACAAATGCCACTTACATGATGAGGATGGTTAAGGATAATTACAAATGCATAGCTTAAATACAAATTTAACAAAATTATAGAAAATGTATATATTTTCCAGCGAATTGTTCAGATCACATTTAGTGAGTGAGTAGGGAATATTGAATAGAAAAAAACTAATACAATGTGAAAGTTAAAGTTGATCACCATGTCAATCTCAACGGGAGATGTCAGAGCCAGCGTGCGAATTAGATAAAATTAGGTAATGCATACTCTTTTAGTTTTGTATTCTGCAAATGTGTTATTAGAAGTTTTGGTAAATATGGGAGATGCCACCAGGATGCGGTTTTCTAACCTTGCCCTGGGCTTTAGTTACACTAAAGTTTTACTGTCTGCAACGTGTCTGCGACGTGACAGAGAAGCCTGCATGAGACCAGGTTAGCCCTGATGGAGGGAGAGAGAGAGAGAGAGAGCACAGCAATATTAGAAACCCGATTCCATTCCTTCATCTTTAGTTTCTCTTCTATTGCTGCACAGACTCAAGGCAGCTAAACTGAAGTTGGGGTCAGCATGGATAGAGACCAAAACTAATATATAAAGAAAGAGACAGATAAATTGCAAATCAACAGTATGACATATTTTGTTAAACTCAATTTAAGTTATCTTATTGCCATGAGGTATAGCATTGGATGGATTCAAGAAGTCAGCTGTATCCTACAGCCAGTCTAAAGGGCCTGATATCTATATACCTAACATATCCTTTCATCCAGGGCCCTTTAAACATCTTACTATGCTCTAATTTGGAGAATAATGATTACAGGTATTGTGTTCCCTTTGATGTCTGATTTCAACACCCTTTTGTACTTTGACACCCACCTTCAAGCTATTTGAGAGTTCTATGAATTCAGATAAGTAGAACATATGATGGTGAAGGGACAAATTGATTTAAAAATCATGTCTGAAATAAACTGCAGATAGCTCATCAGATGAGAAGAAGTACACTATATTATTGAAGATTATAGAGTTGTCATCTGTCCACTTAAGGGGGCGTTGGTCAATTTCTACACAAGTAGGCCAAAATCATTCACCCCCATGATCAAGATCAAGATTTATTACAGACCAGGGGTAGACACTAAAGCTTTCCCGGGAGCCAATGGCCCGTAGTTTTGGGTGCGGGCCCGTAATTTTCTCACAAATTACCTTCCCATGGGCCTGAGTGGCCCACAGGAATGGTTGGAGAAAATGCTAGGGAAATGTATCTATAGCTATGTCATAGCTATGTCATATGTCATTGAAAAGAGAAAATTACGGGGAAACCAGCCATTATGGTTAGGTTTTGATAAGATTTAATGAGATACTTCTGATTTTCTCTTTAGAAAAAATGAAATAATAATTGCTGGCCCACAGTTTTAGGTGCGGGCCCGTAAAGTTCTGAAGCTACGGGCCCGGGTGGCCCGTGGCTGAAAAAGTTAGTGTCTACCCCTGCAGACTACACCATTTTGGCTACAAGAGCGTAGGGATGGCATGCTCTTAGTCCCACCTCAGTACCTCTCCCAAGCACCCTTTGCTGCATCCTCTGTGCTACTGTACACAAGGAGACATTAGGTTAACATCAAAGCATCTACTCACTCCATTTATACACTATTAACATAGTTCTGTGTAAAGCCTTATGGCTGGTTAACAACCTGTTTCTTTGATGTTTAGCAAGATGCCGATTTATGGGAAGATCCAGGAAATTGGCCAGTTTTAATGAGCTAAATGATATACAATACGTGCATGCATCTATAGCAATTGCTCAATGGAGAATTTTCACCATTTAAGCACATAGCGTCTGTGCATAATGGCAAGTCCCTTGAGCAAAATCACAATCATAATTATATACATATCAATAGCCATTGCTCAATGCAGAGCTTTTCCCATATTAAGCACATGACATGCAGTCTCCAGTTGCTTTGTTCCTCCCATTGGTGGTTACCTTCTCTTTGTTTTTGAGTTAAGCAACAGATATGCCAAGCTTTTATCTTGTGCCCTTTCAATATCTTCTTCAGTGTCCTCTTATTTTGATGACCAATGGTTATAGGTAGTCTGTTCCTTTTGTTGTCAGATATTCTATAGCCATTATTACTTTTGACACTCATATTTAAAGTATTGAAGAGCAAAGAAGTAGAACTCAACAGACATTGACAAATTGTATTTCATATTGTGAGGGACGGAATGCTTTTTAAAACAGTGTGGGCATTGTTCAGGAGCAAAAGCATCATCTGATATTCTACAATGCAACATGAGAACAAAGGATTGGTTTTGTTGCACTGAAGAATGCTGTGGATGATTGCACACTGTAACTGATACAGTGATGCCCCTGGTGATGAAGAAACACCTTATCCATTTGTCATTAACACACATTGCTCATGTGTCAGGGAGAGACCTTGAACTTGTAAACAAGATTGGGCTTTGATCTGGAAATGTGAGAATTTGCCTGTAAAACCTTAAATCTGTAGAAGGAAAACATCTAGTGTTTTTCTCCACATACTGGACCATGAAGTGAAGTACCGAGAGAATAAAGTATACTTTAAACAAAATTACCTTGTAGCTATGATGAGTCATTGAATGTTTTTTTTTCTTGTTTGATTTAAGTAGATGGGATGAAAAAAGAGTCCTATCACCTGGTGCACAGCCATGTATCAAGCCTAGCAGTGGAGAACATTGAGATCATTGTAAAAGTTGTCGCAAATATCAGCCATATTAACTGCAAGAAGGATACCTCACAAACCTATATCTTATTCTTTCTAGTGAGACTACCACAAAACCTCTTTGATAAGCCGTCCTTTTTGGGGGATTTTAGGCCTGATTCGGCTTATAGTATTGTCTGAAACAGGGGGAGGTCGGCTTATCAGAGAGGTTTTACGGTAGTTGAAATAAAGGTCACTGAGATTGGGATAGGTCATTGAGGAAGAGGTGAGTTAACTTTCAGGGCCGCTGGAGTGCAGTGTTTCTGAGCACATGTGTGCCTGGTTTATCTGCCTCTTACATACCTTAATTCAACTTGTTGTATTCCCGCTAATCATTGCCTTAAACCCCAAATCCTCCACAACATGTCCTTTCCCCACCATACTTAAGGCCTACACAATTTTACTTCATCCCTTCATTGCTAGAGACTTCGTGACAACATGCAATCCCTTACTTCAGCAACCACCTGTCCTTGGGCACAGTCCCTCCTATGGTTTCAGCGGAGCTTGACCTTCACATAAAGAATTGAAAATAAAACAACAGAGGTCCTCAAAAATGTTTGTTATCTGAGCCATTGAAAAGAGAGCCAATGAAAAAAGATCTGAAGGACTCTGAAAATAAAAGAACCTCTCGGTCGGAAGCATCAGGTGTTCTTAATAAGTTTCCAGTATCCCTCCCCCCCCCCACTACACCCACCCATAACACACCCATAACACACACACACACACTTCTTGAAAACTAAAAGAAATTAAGTCTGACATTGTAGGCAACATCTGGCTGATTTACATTAAAAAGCTGCCTCTAAACAAGCAATAGAAAATCCTAATCATTTATCAAATATCAGCCTACAGACTATATTCAGCCCACACAACAGTATCAAACACACCTCTCTTCTTCTAGACATATGTCAGAGATCTAAGAAGACTTAGCCACAGTAAATGCCCTCAGCAGCAGGGAAAGCAATACTGCATGTCCTATTCTTCACATTATCACGAATATTACCTATAAAAAAGAGTTCAGTAATGTTCAGGTTTTATATGTAGCTGGGAGTGAGCTAAGAATCTGAGAGGCAGAATGTAACCTATGTGTTGTAGGTGATGTAAATCTAATCTAACCCCGGTCTATACAACAATGACCTGGTACTGTCATGTTAGATCTGTAGTGGCTGAAGATGTAATGTTTACAGAATTACTCCTTCTCCCACAGCCACATCTACACTCCACCCCAGGAGACCTGTGTCTCTGTCTCCACCTTCTGATAACAACATCAGGGATTCCCTTTACTTTGTTTCAGAAGACTTAAACTGATAAAGAATTCCAGACCTGATATCCCCCTGGCCTTTGTTCTACTGTGGACTGAATCCAACAGTTCCTATCTGAGATTTTGATTTTTACTCCAGACTCCTTTGGGCCACAGATAAGAACATGGCAGGTGTGTTCCTCACCTCAATTCTAGAAACACACACTGGATTAAAATTCTTGGTCTAGTAAGATTTACTCGTGTTATTGCCGTCCAAATCCTAATCATAGTCCTTTTTACCATTTTCCCCGGCTCAACCACTGACATTTGCATAATTCTCACATTTCTGCTTTTACTTTTTAACACTGCTTTCCCTGACAACATAAAATTTGTCATTCAAAGAGGATTGTTAAACATTGTTATCCCTCCCTGTTCACCCACTGCCACGTCTTGCACTGTAACAACATAGGTTTAACTCCAGAGAAGGAAATGAAACATCTGACAACAGGGCTTTGACAATAATCATCAGCAATGACATGAGAGCATTCTGAGTAAAAGATCCCAAATATTCAGGGTAGAAGAAGTTCTTAGCTTGAGGCAGCACCCAGTGGGCACAGAACGTTGAATCAACATTGATAAAGGGTTGTCGATGTTGATCCAATGTTGATCCAATATTGATTCAACGTTGAACAGTATTTTTTGCCCACTGGGCAGGTGCTTTTAGTTACATTGAAGTAACCCCACTCCCTACACACATCAATCTCTTAAAAATTCTAGAAAAGTAAGGTAGTTATTCCTGGCCAACATCCCTGATTTAACTCTAAAAGCTGCATTTATTAAGATATGAGTACAATCAAATACATGATGAAATTACTAAAGAAATGTATTAGGTGAAATCTCTTTTGCCATGCAGAAACTTTGCTAGTAAATGATCACACTATCAACCCCTGCCTAATTATATATCTTCATTTTGAGTATGAGAAATAAGAAGCAGCAGAGTGGAATAAGAGAAAAAGGCATATTGATTAGGAACTAGGAGACGTATAGGAGGAGTTGTTTCATGGAAAGGAAGCTAGGTTCGGTTGGTAGGATATTATTCCAGTCTGAATGACATACAATGACATGACAAGAAGTACTTAACTATATATATATTATGTCATGCCTGTGTTCTCATATCTCTATTGAATGATGATATCACTATTTTTTTCAATAGCCTAGATACAAACCCCAAACTAAACTCATCTTTCAAAGAGACCAGTGCAAAAGTGATAACATGAAAGGCGCCAACCTGTTTGGCCTGAGACTGGAACACAGACTTATTCATCAGACAGGACGAAGAGGCAGAGAAAGCAGCCACCAGCCAGACACCCCCACCCCCAGCGCCACCTGCAGCAACACAGCAGAACCAAACTGAACAACAAGACGTCCCAGCTCAAACACCAGACACTTAGTGACAATAGCGGTATATGGACTGTAAAGGGCCGCATCTAAATTAATGAAATCAAAAGTTATCAAATTATAATACTTTAATAATGTCATAATAGCAACATATCCAGATTTATACAGGCTTGATACAGGTAGACTGTTGTAAGAGGAATGTCATGATGCATACTAGAATGAATATGAGATGAAGAGCACATGCATGGTAATGGTGCAAGACAAGATGTGTATTAATTAATTTCTGATACCGGTATATTGGATGGAAGACGAATGTCATGATGCATGTTAGACATGATTTAAGCTGTAAGTTATGTTTTTCTGACGCGAATAAGTTAGATACCTGTAGACGAGATGTAAGACAAATGACATGATGCATACTAGACTTAACATGAATTGAGAGTCATGATGTATTAAATGGGATGCTAGAAGGAATATAAGTTGAATATTACCGGTAGCGTTAAACATTAACATAAGCATCTTCATGTCCATTTGATACTGTTACTGTGTAGTGAGTGGGACTAGTACCGGTAGTATGGAAAGTGTATGTACGTACAAACATGATATATGGGTCCAACACATGAATATTGGTTAATATTATTGTGATTATATTGCTCAATTGGGAACAAATATTGGTTATTATTTTGTGATTATATTGATATTGATCGTTTGAGAGTGTAGGGGATCACTCTATACATTATTATGAAATTGCCTGTGGGACGCTTAGACCGGTCCATCCAGGCTCATATTGACATGGGGAGCCACAAGAGCAGTAACCTCATGGGTGGGAAAGGGGGTTTTATGGGGGTCTTTTTTCTCAAATTTTCTGTAATAATTCAGAAAATTTCTCTCAAATGTGAAATGATGCATTGTTTGGCACGACATGAAACTCCGCCCAACTACAAATACAGGCGAAGGTATCCCTGATTTTAAGAAGGGCTTCTCGGTTGTGCATTTAAATGCCAGGAGTATAATAATTAGGAGATGTTTAAATTAAAAGCAGAAATTAGTAACATTGACATAGACATAATTTTGTTTAGTGAAACATGGCTAAATGACACAGACGATGATGGCTTATACAGTTTTCCAAAATACAATATGTTTAGAAATGACAGAATCAGTATATACAGAGGTGGAGGTTTATGTGCGCATGTTGATGAAAATGATTCTTATTCTCTAAATAAGTTTATACATTTAAATAGAAGTAATGAAGATATTGAAGCCCAATGGCTCTTATCAGTTAAAAGTAAATCGAAAAAAGCATTAATTTGTAATATCTATAGGCCACCTAGTGGGTCATTGTTAAACTTCTGTGACACAATGCGTGCATTATTGCTACAGATTGAGTCCATAGAGACGTATGATGTATTTATTTTAGGTGACTTTAATGTAAACGCTCTGATAAATAGTCCTGATAAAACAAAGTTGTATGAACTTATGGATCAGTTTAATTTCAAGCAACTGGTCAGTGAGATTACCACAACCTCAGGGACAAACACGTGTATAGATCTAATATTTACTAATTGTGATGAAATTATTTCTAGTGGACCACTGAATATTCATATTAGTGATCATTTACCTATTCATGTTCTTCGTAAACATGTACATGTAAAGCATGGTTACCGTCAATTTAAAGGTCGCTCATATAAAAATTATGACAAAATATCTTATTTAAATAGCATTGAAAATTGTAATTGGACTTATTTCAATGAATGTCAAAATGCCTCAGAATGCTGGGACATATATGAGAATATGTTGAAACGCATGCTGGATGTGACTTGCCCGGTAAGGGAGTTTAAGGTATTGGATAAGCCTGATCCTTGGATGTCTAATTACTTAATAGAAAGGATAACTGACAAAAATAACTTATTGTTAGAGGCTAGAAGGTCAAATTGTATATTACTATGGCATAGTGCGCGTCTACTCAAGAACGTGGTTGGTACAGAAATCGACGACGCAAGAAATAATTATTATAAGAATTTATGTGAAAATAATCTTAATGATTCCAAGAAATTTTGGGCGATACTTAAAGACATTTTGCCTTCAAATAAGTCTAAATCTAAAAATATTAACCTTGTAGACAACGATGTACCAGTCTCACTTGATGACACGTCCAGGTTCATAAACACCTTTTTCGCTGAGATAGGACCTAAATTGGCAGCTGTACACCATGATCTTTTTGTTTTTGAAGGCACAAGATGCCCTAACGACATGCCTGATATGTCTTTTACTGATGAAGATATAATTTCATGTGTCAAGGACATCGATGTAACAAAATCTTCTGCTATTGACTACTTGCCAACAAACATCTTTAGAGATGCAGTCCTACATAATCCCTCTCGATTTATAAAAAAAAAAATTTGTGCATTAGTAATTCAGACATTCCAGACTGTTGGAAAATAGCTATAGTTACACCACTGCCCAAAGGAGGGGACCCAGCTAACGTCTCCAACCTAAGGCCAATCAGTGTCTTGCCTGTCCCAGGCAAGATATTGGAAAGACTAGTTCATAATAAGATGATGATTCATATTAATGAAAATAACATTTTAAATAAAAAGCAGGGGGGTTATCACAAAAACAAGTCAACACTTGACTCTATTTCTACTTTTGTTGACGACATACTTGACAACAGAAATAGAGGCAATATAAGTCTTGCAGCGTTTATAGACATTAAAAAAGCATTTGATTCGGTAAATTACGTAATATTATTAAATAAATTAGAGCAATATGGGATTAGAAACAGAAATTTAACTTTAGTAGAAAATTACCTCTCGCGCCGACAACAATGTTGCATAGCCAATAGCATCAGATCTGCCAGATTGCCCCTTTCCTGTGGAGTTCCACAAGGATCTATTTTGGGTCCTTTATTTTTCTTGTTATATATAAATGATTGCATATCCGCTCAAGATGACCACCAAACTATGCTTTATGCTGACGATTCTGTTCTATATGTTTCTGGGAAAAATTTTGACACACTATCAAAACGATTAACAGAGGCTTCAGATAAATTTGGATTATGGACTAGAAAAAATAAGTTAACCATTAATGAAAATAAAACCAAAATTATGACCTTTGCTTCAGACAAGAAATTAAAAAATCTACCAAAACCAAAAATAACATTAAACAATAAAATTATAAAAACTGTCAGCTCATACAAATATTTTGGGGTCATCTTGGATGAAGAGTTAAAATTCACAAAATATGTCAGAAGTGTGATTAATAGTGTTCGTTTTAAGTCAACACTAATGTATAGGGTGAGCAAAATGTTGCCTTCTAAGGCTTTATTAAGGGTATACAAAACCCACGTCCTACCTGTGATAGACTACTGTGATATTCTTTATGTGAACTCTAATGTAAATGCATGTGAAGAACTGCAAAGGCTACAAAACAAATGTTTAAAGACATGTTTATTTAAACACATTCTCACTCCAACAGAAAGTGTACACGGCGAAGCCAAGCTACCAACTCTCATAGAGAGAAGAAAATATCATTGTAAGCTATATGCCTTTAAAAGGGCTCAATTAGATAATTATTTACAGGAAAAAATGCGTGTTACAAGGTTTTCCACAGCTCCAGTACTAAAATACAATATTATTCATTGTAAAGCCTATGAAGATAGTCCAAGAGTAGTGTTAGCGCAAGCCTGGAATGCCCTGAAACCAGAAATAAGGAATGTTAATGAATTTAATGTGTTTAAGTCAAAAATGTCAGAAGAACTTATTAAGACAGTGCCCGTCATACTTCCATAAGTCTTGCCATGATTCAGCATTTTCTTAATATATAAGGGTCTCTTAAAAGGTTGTACACACGCTGTTAATATTATGTGATGATGCCGCGGCTAGTTTTCCATACAAATACTTGTTATCATTCTATAAATCGTATGTACTAATTAACTCATATATGGACAGTCCCTAATAACTGCTTGCAGATAGGCTGTCCATGAACTTATTTGGTCGACCAGTATACCTACTCATTGAATTATCGATTTCTTTATGCAATATTTCTAGACCAAATAAAAGTTCGAATTTGTTCAAAAAAATCTTGAGAGGATGGTTATATTACTTCTCTTCAGTTTCTCAAGGGCCTCATAGTAGAGTTTTAGTAGCCACAAGGTATCCACAAAGCACGGCTAGGACTGGTGTGTAATTGTATCTCACCCTCTCCACACTCCCAGTGCTACTTGTACAGATGTATGTATTGCCACCAGGAGGCAGCACTGACTGTTACAACTCCCAGTGGCAGTCATCTACTAACCTGCCTAGTGTTCACAAGGTGCTCTGTTAGAGGCTCTGCGCATGTTCTGATTCTACATGTAAAGTTTACCCTTTCCTGGAAGCCTAGTTGAATGCAGCCAACTTAATGTATACTTTGATGGCTTTAAAAGTTCAATCTGCTTCCTGATGTCCTACTGGTTATACAGTGTTATAGTTCTTATCTATTCCATGAACCTTTACAAAGGCAAAGCATTCATTGATGTATGCCATAACCTCATACTATCGTGCAACTATTCTGATAACCACTGCTCTAAATCCACTAACCCAGCCTCACCCAGCCACATGTTCAGATACATTAATTTTCAATGAGAATACATTTTTAAGAGACAATTTTTTTAAGGAAAGGAGTGGTATCATTTCAGAAAGAAACTTAAGTTTATGGTCAGTAGCAAAAGGCAATATCTTTAATGAAAGATTATTCATACATCTCTCTATGAATGTGATTGATACTGCCCCATCCCCTCCCCCTCCCTCACACACCCAATCATGCTGGAATTGCTTTCATTTCATCTGCCTCAACCAGAAATCACATACAACAATGCATGAATTTTCTAATTAGTTTGACAGTCTTAAAGCACTATTTGTGTTTGTTATAAAAGCATGAAGACATAGATTAAATGCATAATCTCTAAATTATGGTGGAAACAGTCAGATCCTTACTCCTTAGTGACATTGGTCATTTCTTAATTGTGGTGTCTTCAAAATAGGTTGTCAAATCCATTGCATTTTGTTCTAAAAAAATGCCTCATCTTTAACCTTTAAAAGCAATATCCTGCAGATGAAAATAGATGTGAATAACATGAGTTCCCAAAAACTGACTAACAGGTACTTTTGTATCTCTGAAACACAGTTATTAATGCAAGAAGCTCATTTTGCCATTTGTGCAATGGTTATTTTCATCACACCTTGCAATTGGTTAAACTATTTGATCCCTTCATTTTTTTTTATCATACTTTACATTGCAGTTATTCAGTTTTGCTTCCAAATTTCAGAACCAAAGAAAGGATCTTATTTTAAAAATTAGACAGCTACGATACAGCCTGAGGCATCTGCCTGAACTTATTGTTTCATTGTATATCTGTTTCTCTTTATTTTTGAATGTTAGTATTTATAAAGAATTCCCTCCATGTTTCAATCATATAGGTGTCTCATGGATACATAACACATTGTGTTAATGAGGTGCTTTGATGTATTTTTGATTATTTTCTTGTTACAGCTACACTATTCTAAAAATAGCAAGGTCCATTATTCTCTCCCTACCTCCAACACAGAACTCCTTCTAGAAGAAACACTATTTCCCCGAATGAATCCTGCTAACATTGTGACATGCACTGTGTTTATGCTAGGTGCCTGCCTTCCCTCTTGTTTTTCATACCGAGAGTTTTCTGATGGGTTCCTCTTAGCTGTATGATAACGATAAAATGTAAAGACTTGACGTATGTGTCATTGCCCTCATATTCCACATTTCTACTCCAGTCTCTCTCAGGACTTCCAACAAGAAATAGTGAATAACATTCACTAA
The DNA here is from genome assembly GCA_947462335.1 of Harmothoe impar. Lineage (NCBI taxonomy): Eukaryota > Metazoa > Annelida > Polychaeta > Phyllodocida > Polynoidae > Harmothoe > Harmothoe impar. The sequence continues at coordinate 231,776 of CANHQG010000017.1, forward strand.
TTTTCAACACTTGTTAAAAAAGAACTTCAATTTTGATATAAGGTTTTGAGCATAATGCTAATTTAAAAGAATTGTTTCGAAGTCAGAACACAATTAGGAAATTATGACTAAACCATTTGATTAAGCTTTATTTTCTCTGTGAATGACAATAAATGAACATTTCAACCTCCCCTCATTCTTACCTGGGTTCATTGTCCAATCTGCCTCTGTTTTGAATTATCTGCCTTTCCCTATCTATATACCTCAACGAAACTTCTCGCCCTACTTTACCAGCATCCACAATGAAAACATTGTAAAAAGTGGACAGCCGAGAGGAGCCATGTTGTTTTAGTGCAGAATCCTGTCTGCATTATTCCTGACACCTCCCCATTGCAAGTTTTAATTACCTGGCTTTCCCACACAACATGAAATCTCAAGTTTTAATCAGAGTTGTTAGAAGTTGTAGTTTTGTCTCCTTGTCCATCATAACTTCCCAAAACCCTCAGGGGATGGAGAAAATCTGACACCAAATGTTGCATCATTATGAAAATTGTAATGAAGAAGAGCTTCGTTGTTAAATAATGTTTTACCTCAAAGAATCAGGTACTTTTAATCAGCCATGAAAATCAATGGACACTTTCTCAGGTGAAGTCTTTGCAAACAACCTCACGGAGTTGCTTTGAGATAGTATAGATTCAATTGGATCATACATAATGTGTCGGTCATAAGGTTAACCCACCCTATGCACTTGGTACTTTCAAATTGAAAAAAAGATCATTCTGTTTCTTTGTCTATCTTATTCTTTTTTTTAACATTACATGTATTTTTAAATTGTTGCCTCTGTCTTTCTCTCAACTTTCAACCTCTATCAGTAATGCCACTCTGTCAGTGACAACCATTAATGCATGGACTTCTTTAGTTCAATGTATAACTGTGAAACAATGGTGTACATCATTAGTATTCATATCATAGCCTTTTCAAGTACGAAACAGGCATTGTATTCAGTCATCGGAACGCCATGTTGCTGCCTACTGGCTGTATGGAGAAGGTACTAGATTATCTAAAGAGGTAACAAAACTACAGTTATGATATGTCCCATGTCATTGATTCAGTTTCTACTCTTTCCTGAGACTCTCCATTAAGAATATACATGCACCTTTACCACACCTTTGGAAGTTGGAAAGGAAAACAAAGATAGAAGATAAGATGGAATTTGAATATTGCATTTGCCATGGCAGGACAGAATATGGACATTGAAGCGCAGCAGAGCAATTCCTGTGTTCATGGAATAGTCTGATGTCAAATTGAACTGAACTGTGAGGGGCCTGGATACCTGTCTACACACATATTAATATGAAGTTAAACAACAACTGAAGTAGATTCATAAGCTCAAGTCACATCTTCTTCGATTTTTTCCTATATTTTCCTTTTTTCCCTTATATTGTCTTTAAGTCTCGTGTTACTAAAGGAGCTTACATGAAAGGTATTTTACTCAAAGCACCTTTTGTAGTCGGTGACTCAGCTGGGCAGACCCTCATGGAAATATTTGCATCAATCCAGAGAGGTATATTCTTAGCACTACCATAGCAGGCTAATGTGTACAGTAAAAAGGGCCCCCTGAAAGCCAAGATTTTGCATTTGCATTGAAAACAATACGCTATGGCAGTGCACCTCCAGAAAGAACAGGCAGTCTTAAGGATATATCAAGAAGACAGGTGAATATTCTGATTCTTTAATTCACCAGAGCAGAATGGTGAAAATCAAACACCAAAAGGGGCCTGTGAAACACACAGTAAAGACCTGGTGAACAGAAGGCAGGCTGGTAGACTACTGCCATTAAGGGTTAGTCCCCCCCTTAATCCCTCCCTGAGGCTACTACACATCTCTGTAGAAGTAGCTTTCTGGGTAAAGAGAGGGTCAGATACACTTACACACCATGCTCTGTGGTTACCTCGTGGCCACTTAAGCTATACTACTGCACACTGGAGTCAGTTAAAGGTGTGATAAAATTGGTCACTGGCCATGAACCTGTTCTCTTGCTTGTTCTGCAGTTACATAGTGGCTGATAAAGATTGGCTTAGGAGATGACCTGAGTGTGTTAGTGTGGTATTAGGGAGTAAAAGTTTGATATTGAGTAGGAATCAATAGGATAATTGAAACACATTTTGTGGAGCAGAAAGTAGAAACAAAAGCAAGGTGTCAAGAGTTTTCAAGGTGATTCTACTCTGGTGGGGAAGATTTTTTTTTGGAGAAAATATATAAAGGACTTTTTTTTCATTAAAGCAGTTGAAATTGATTGTGCTCTTCACCATGATAACAACAGACAAGGAACTTTGTTTGCAAGTTTCCTCCCATCGACCACATTAGTTGAATCTAGAGCCCAAGCTATGAACAGGTATGGTCCACAGCATTATTAGCACATACACTGTCTCTACATATAACGTAGCGGTAAAGCGCGATGCCCTGCATGCCCCTTGAGTGTGAAAGCTGGTGTGTGTGTGTGTGGGGGGGGGGGGGGGGGGGGGGGTTGACACTCACACATGGTCCTATGGCATCTAGTACATGTAGTACAGGGTCAGGAGGGGCTGGGCAGAGATACACATACAAGTTTAACTCACGTTTTCTCTTAAATGCAACACAACATCAACCTGGTACATCCACAGGCATTTAGATGGGATATCTATCTATCAGATTACATCAACAGTATGTTCCACTAATTTGTAAGAAAGATCACAAATTAGTTTTAATTCAAGGTCTAGGCACATTGACTCATGCATCTCTGTTTAACACTACGCTGTGACAACCTCTCCATGAGTGTATACTAAATAGCAATACGGTGCAAGGTCCCGCACTGACAAGCAAGTCCTGGTTAGCTGCCACCTGATGAAAGAACACATGTAAAAACTGTTAATACCGAAATAAAATATGTAACAGCTGGATCAGTTGAGCACCTTTATCATGGTTTTACATCCATATAGCTCTTAATCTCAGCTTTCCCAGTTACTCAAAATATATTTAGTGGATTTTTGCAACAACTGGGAGAGTTGAATATTCTGATTCTGTTATCAATCAGAGGGGATTTAGCTCCTGAGATCTGGTGAAACCGGCATATGGTCACATCCCTGCACAATTCCAGCACCCTAGAGAAACGACAGAGCACTGTATATGGTACTGAGCTGGTTAACCATGACAACAAACACATATAAGCATCAACTCTCTTAACACTTCACAGACGGCATGATAACTTAATGCATCGGGCCCTTGGTCGTCATGATGCATTAATGCAGCCCTGGGCGATTAACTCACCATTGCTGCATTGAAGCATCATACCAACCTTACAGGAAATTAAAACAGGGAATGAGGAGGTGTCAGGAATAACAGAAGGGTCTGCATGATGATGCATCAATGCAGCACCAGTGAGTTACTTGCCAGGGCTGCATTGGTGTATCATGACGACAAATATCAATTTTTAGCGACATCTGTCCTCATAGGGTTGATGACAAATAATGCAGGGCTGGCTTTACAAAGGTTAATATTCAACAGGTAAATGACAAAGGAACAACATTATTAAAGGCAGATCTGAAGTGATATTAAGAAAATACAATATCAGTATTATGCTGTGTCTAATACACCTACGTGTTACCTAATCTGTACACACTGCGGGCGACGCATGATACAAAGAAACAATCAGAGACCTTTTTCTACATGAAAGCGATCAGGTTTCTTAGATAACAGCTACATACACAATATCTATACAGCAATCCCTGCCATTTGCCTGCGGCTCAGGGTGCGGTTTGACAATCACATAGCAAAAGAAATGAGACTGTATTTCTCATGTTTCTTTAATTTCTCCATTTCCTTGTAGTTATTTTTTCAGAAGCTGATAAAAATGCTTTAATGGTTACCAAGGCAACTACACAATCTATACGTAATGGACTGACAAACAGCAGTGTGTGTTTCTATATAGCTTGCGGCGAAAACCAAAAAAAGAGGCAGACAGATCTTTTTCACTAACACAAAAGAGCATGAAAGGAAAACCTTTTGTCTGCAGTATGGATGCTCCCAGAGGTCTTTTGTACTATTTACATTACTGTATTCAACTTAATGAGTGCATATATCCCCTTATATGAGCCCATTCAAACTTTGAACTACTACAAACATGTTAAGACTAATTTTTTAAGAGCAGAGTGTGCTATTTTTAAAGTTATAACATTGAATGTGCAACAGCAACAGCAATACAACTGAAAGTACACTGTGCCCTTATTGTATTCAATACGGTATTCACATATGAGTATGTAATGATTTGTTTATGCCACGATTGCCAGCAAATAACGGAAGCCTTCTGCAATGTGGACAATCACCTATGTTGCTATATCTGCTTATGGAAACCACTGATTGCAGCTTTAAGCAGTCCCTTTTATAGAAATAGTACAAACAGTGTTGATTAGTATGCGAGCTGCACAAGTATTGACTCTGTTAATAGAACTCTGGAACATTTAAACACAATGTCAGCACCCACATTCCCTGTCATCTTGTGTTCTTGATGATGATTGAGAAAATAAAAAAACACAAAAAACACAAAAATAAAGGCCCGTGGCAAGTGTCAGTTCGGGCTGTTTTTCCCTCTGTGAGATGGGGAAATGTGCCAGATATGATATATATATTGAATAATGATTGCCTTGCTATCATCGGTAACATTGCTCAGAGGATGAGATGTGGTTCCCACAAGATCTTTATTAGATGGTAAACCAATCTGATATTGCAACATGCCCATTGGTATCATCCTATTGACCGGAGCTGCCCTCTATATCCTATATCTATATTGCCACTCCCTGCTTGTAGAGTAGCTAAAATAGGCATAAAGGGCCCAGAAAATTGTTGTACTACATACTCGCCTGGGAGGAACATCATCATTCAGCTTTTTCTTTTGAATGTTCGTATGGCCATATGGAAAACTTTCTGAGTATCTAAAATACTAACATCTGTCCTATCATAAAAGTAATATTCCTCCGCTGCTGTGTAATGGAACGTAGAAAGTTTCGAATGAAGAAAGGTGTCTACAATCTAGTTCATAAATTTATCAAATTACAAATATTAAACAAGCCTTTTGTTTAAATGTCTCCTAAGCATCTCCTGTTCAGGCTCTAAAACCTTTTGAAATGCCGGTTGTAGATGCTGAATCTCTTTCCATATGCGACTTGCTATTGGCTGTGTGGGTAGGGTAAGAAAATGTATTTTTTTAGGGCAGAAAGTTTCCTACAGGATTTATTCTGTTTACTTGCAGATGTTAAGCTCTGTTTACTTGCAGATGTTAAGTGATGACTGGAGGCTTTTTCAACCCTATGAGATTCTGATACAAGTTGGATAAGATTCATGCAAATATGTGTTTTGTCTTCTTTAGTTCATTATATTCACTATGAATATGGACAAACATGTGTTGTGCAGCATGAGAAAAAAACGGGAGGAAATAATCGCCACTGAATTCATGATGTCCAAAAGAGTCCCTCACAAACATCAAAAAGACGTCCCAACAATATATGAGGCTACTGTATGAGGACACTGGCATAAAAGCAAGTCAATGGTAACAGATACCTAACTTGGCCATCTTGCCTTCTGGGTAGAGCACTAAAAATCTGATGTTACTGTGCAGTTGCCATCACCCAGACCTATGGCCTCCGATACTTTAGAACAACATAACATTTGTAATATTGTCCCGATAAAACGCAAAGGTATACAATTAAACAAACCCTATCCTCCGATTGTGGAGGCGTTCAATACCGAGGCGTAAAATATTCAAAGGCCAACATTTATGCCCTTCAATGGGAAGTGGGGGATATTGGAAATGGAAATCATCTTAAATGTTGCCACAGCCATAAAGATCGACAATCTCATCTTGGACTTGTATTGGAGTTTTGAAAATATGATATTATTTTGAAACATGTGTTGTCACTCAAGGACACTTATATTGCCAGAATGTTGATTGATTTCAAAGCGAAGATCATATTTCTCGTATCTCAATACCTGGCTTTTGAACAAATGTGTTATACATCCAATGAATAGACATTTGAAAACTTAACTCTAACTCCAACACTGAGGGCAAAGCAGAGCTCTGTGCCCAGTAGCTTTATATAAAGTTATTGATGACACAAAGGCTGAATTAGGTGATGACCTTGACACGTGTATACATACTTGCACACTTATTTGAAACTATCTGGTGAAGTGAATATTTCCATTCTGCTACAAGTCTGGGCAAGCTGGCTCCTGGGATCTAGAGCCTTCAACCACGGCACAGGGACCATAAAAGACACATTACGGCCTTCGTGAACAGTAGGCAGGCTGGTAGATTAGTGACAGTAGGAGTCAATGTGCCTCCTGAGGGTACTACATAGTGCTGCAGAAGCAGCCCTAAAGGTAAGGAGAGGGTGCGGTGCAATTACACACTGTACTTTGTAGCTATCCGGTGGCCACTAAAAGTCTACTTCGGGCCTTAGGTATGAGTGTGACACAATTGGTCACTGCCCAGGAATCTGTTATTCCCTACACAGAGAAAAGACACAGCGTCAAAAGGGAGTCCAGGTTGCCTCTAGAATGAAGCCCCATTTTAGGGGAGTTCAGGCGACCCAAGGAGCCTAGGTGACTGCCTGGCTGACCTAGAAAAGTCACCTGGGGGAGTCTCACAGCTCAGTGACTCACCTTAAAGAGTCATATACAGACCTGGGCTCCGCGAGAGAGGGGAGTTACTTTTGAGGCAACCTGGACTCCCTATTAACCCTGTTTCCTTTCTCTGTGTATACAAGGTTCTAGAGGAGGTTTCTGTGTAATGTCAGAATTGTAGCTAGATTGTTTCTGTTTTATTCATGTAAGATTGCTGCCCCAAATAATGTGCCACATAGATGAAAAGAGAGACACAGCTGAAGGAAGAATAATGTGTTATTTATTGAGATTGCTTATCACATGATTTTCTGCAATCTAAGACCTGCTCTCACATTATGTGTAAGGTGACATTAGATATATTAGGCAAGGATATCTGATAGTGAAGGGAATATTTCATAGACAGCTTAAACACCTCAGAATAGTGAACAGTTTGAGGGATACATCAGCTACACAACTTTACCTATTGACTAATGTAAAAATGTAATTTCCTTTGCTGAAAAGAGACAGCGTGTTGTTGTTGTTAATTCTTTTATTTTACTTGCAAAAACGTAGAGCCAGGCCCTGTTTGCGTTCTGCAACTCAGGTGCATATCCAATAGAGATGTAGTTCATATAGGATATACAAAATTACCCTTAAGGGAATCATTATAATAGAGAAATAATATTATAGTGTTTCATATGGAATCACATAATAATAATATGACATATATATATATTCCATGTGGTGATGCTTACGCATCCTCACAGGGAAATTGGGAGTCTACATCCAAGATGTTTATGGATGAGACCATTGTACACTTAGGTTACCTTGTTACATTATAAAAAATTCTATCTATACGTAATATATATAGATAGGTAATATAAGAGGCTGATGACTTAGGTTGTTCACATCGGAGGGATTTCCGCCCTTTGGGAGGGGGGTAACTGTAGCAATTTTCCATTCATCAGGGAAACTGGAGGTTCTTAATACTAGATTAAAAATAAAGGTGGCATGGCTAGGCATACCTAAAAGGGCAGCCTTTAATACAGAGGTTTTGACCATAGGAATACCTGATGGTTTTTTTGCCTTAATTTTCTTAATTAATTTTATGACTAGATCTTCCTCAACTTCTTTAAAAGTGAAATCAGGCTGGTATACAGGTGGCTGAAAAGACCATGGCTCATTCATAGTATGTGCTAATTTTGGGCCTATATTAACAAAATATTCATTTATGTAGTTAGCAGTATCCTCTGGAGGTATAGGGAGGTTAGTGACATCATGTAACAGGTTAAAGGACAGAGATTTTGGCTTGGGATTTATTATATCATTAAGTGATTTCCAATATTCTTTTGGGTTATTTATATTATCCTCTACTTGCTTCTTATGAAAATTTTCTTCTGCTTTTCTATTTTCTTGTTTCGAAAGGTTTTGATAAAAATGTTTTATATTACAGTCATCTTGAGATTTAGTCTTTTTGAAACGTTTAATAGCTAAGTTCTTATCTTTTATGAGGCTTATTAAATTAGCATCTAGCCATGGTTTCTTTGTTTGCCTGAAGTGAAACTGTTTTACCTTACAATTAATGTCCAATATATGATTAATGGCTGCAATAAACAGTATCCATGCTTCATTTGGATCTTCACATAACCAAAAATTATTCCAATCCAGATTCTTCATATTTCTTAAGAAATCTACTTCGTTATACAATCTGTAGCTTCTCCCTATAAAACTAAGAGGCACTTTTGGAGAAGGAATATGTTTCCTGGTGACATAGATTAGTTCATGGTCACTTATTCCCCCCATGGATACAACTCCAGAGCCAGCAATATGTTCTGAGTTAGTAATTAACAGGTCAATTATGGAGTCATTTTGATCTCTATTTGGATTATACCTTGTAATATTTTTAATTAATTGTCTTGCTCCGAGACCAGCTATCATGTTTACTATTTTGTCTTTATCTGGATTCGAGTGTAGATAATCAATATTGAAGTCACCCATTAAAAATATTTCACTATATTTGTCAGAGTCAATTAAATTAAAGGAATTTTTTATGGTATTAAGAGCTTTAACGACGTCACCTTTAGGTGGCAGATATACATTTGCAATCACAATTCTATGCAATTGTACCCTCGAGATGACAGTCCATAATATTTCAATGTCCTTATTACTAGTGTTATGATGCGCTAGCTCATTACTTGCAGTTAGGCCATCTTTAATATATGTTAGTAAACCACCGTGATTAATGTCTCCAGCATCTTTTTCTTGCCTGTCCAATCTATGTATAGAGTATCCCTCCATGTGAACATGATTATCTGACACACTCTCATCCAGCCATGTCTCAGAAAAGGTAGCACAAGCAATATTTGAATCAATTATACTATCTGCAAGGGTACCAATGTCATTAAAAATACTACGAGCATTAAAATGTGTAAAGTGTAGGCCTTTAACCCCATTAAGGCCGATATCACAGGACATGATAAGGCCATGAAAAGGACATATGCACCCCCAGACCCAGAACCATTAGGGTCCACTCATCTCTCTCTCCCTTCAGTAACCATTCTCTAACAATGGGACTAATGCATCTAGTGCTGCCCATATATGCAATAGATAATCTCATTTGCCTTATGGAGAACTAGCAAATTTCTGGGAGTGTGGGTAACTACCAGCTTAATATTTATATATTAATTATACACATGTATTACACCAAGGTGCAAGTCTGTCGGGGAAACAGCATTTCACAATCATTAGTAAACATATACAATACAATACCCACCAAACCATAGTCTCTTGTCCATGTGTTCTTTAATGGTTGGTGGGGTCAGTTAGTAGGAGGTTTATGCTAATAATATAATATAATGGTTGGCTTATTGCCAATGTTCATCGTCTAATGGAGCTACGATAGAGTCCAATACTAGCACTATGTAGTAGTACCAGGTGTACTTATGTTATATAAAGTCAATATACAGTCATTATATAGTACATTGTGTCAGACGTAATTAGCAAAAAATCTGGAAGTAATGTACATATTATTATTACATTATTAAAATTAAACAGTTAATTTAGATGACCCTTCACTCAGGTTACGCGTCTATGTGCCCTTACCAAAAGCTAGGGGTCATTATTTCCACAAGTATTTATATAGTGATCAAGTGAATGGTGACAGTAGCGCCCGAAATGCTGGCGCGGACGCGGGGTTGTATTGGTTTAACATGGGAGTTCAAAAGGTAGGTTCAAATTTGGACGCTATTGAAAATGCACTGAGGTATAACCACACCTTGGTTCGCGGCCGAGCGCCCGCGTCTGTGTGCCCGACGCTGGCCGAGCACCTTAATATGATTACACTAGACAGTGGGAGTATATAGGATCTTGTATCCAGTTATGGCATTAGTGGCAAACACTCGAGCCCATTCGTTCTTGGTATATGTGTCGGGGTGTATCCCATCAGGGATCTTTTTATACTTATGAACTATTGTCCCTCTCTTGTGGTCATGTACGGTTTCATTAACCTTTGGGCCAGGGAATCCCGTTTGCTTATTCATATCTGTAATGATTTCATTTAGCATGGGAATAGCAGTGTTAATAGTTTGCTGTGCCTCGAGATGATCATGAAGACTGGGGCTGTAGTGAGAGGGGGCATGGTGCTGGTTATACATAGCATATGACAATCCCACTAGTTTGGGGAAGACCATTGGTTGGTGTAGGGAATGCACATGTTGCTTTATATGTTCCAGTCTTTCCGTCAGAACCTCAACTAGATTGCCCACCTCCAGGAAGACCGGTGTTATAATGGATTCATTGTTCGGCAGCCACTTTATGGTCGACAGATCACACCCACCCACAGAAATGACCAGCATATTGTAGGTCTTAGTGTGGAGAAGTTCATCTATGCGCCCAGCGGTCTGTGTACACGTCAGTCCACCCTGAGGCTCCACCTCTACATGTATACGATCTTCATAACCCTTAGACGCAAGGTATTTATTAATGCGATCCTGCATGTTTTTACCTCTGCTGTCTGCTATTATTAATACGTTATGCATAGTTCTAAGGGTTATACGACCTGTCGGCAGGGTATTTCTGTAGAGACGTAGGTTAATCCGTTTGGCGTGCAGGAGAGGGTGGCGGTGTGTGAGTCGGTGAGTCCTGCAGTGGTGGTGTAGGTGGCGTAGGTTGATCGTCTCCTTCTAGGGCAGGTATTTCTTCCGGCAGTGGAGGGTCACCCCTCAGCTCCCCTCTCACCCTCATGAGTAGTTCGCCGCACTTGTTGTTACCTGGTCGGTCCTGAGCCCCGTTTAATTCCCCTTCGGTTATATTTCTACCTGAGGCAAAATGTAGGTTTGGCCCAGCCTCTATCAATTGGCTATCTAGCGTGTTAAATAGCCTTTGTTGTAGGGGATGTGTCAAAAATTTTGCCTTTTGGACATTGTATAATACATTGTCCCTGTTTGCTAGCCATTTTTCAGATTTTTCAAGAGGTTTTGCAATCTCTTTCGCCTCATAGCCGTCCACTGCCAGTAGAACCCTCTCAGCAATTCCTTTGGCCTCACATATTAGGGCCAATTGATGTGTGAATGCCTGCTCTGCACTGTGGTACCATGTACCATTATATACAAAGTATACCTGGAACATGTTGCTGAGAAAACTATGGTGGGACTGAAACACAATGCCACAATCTAGGTGAAGTGTCTTAGCGTTTGCGGGCTGTATTTCGAGTGGCAACCTGTCAATGTCTTTGTGTGTGTACGACTGACCCTGCACAACTATGCTTTTACCCTTCATTTTGGCCTCGTAGTTTAGGGATTTAGCTCTGGAGGTTATAATTCTAAGATCCCTCTGTTGACTCGCTTCTAGGTCAGTTAGGTCATCTGTGACCTGTACCCATTTCCATGTCTGCAATTGGCCCATTTTACTGATGTTAGTGTAAATTTGCATTGGCTTGAGTGAACACTACTTTGATAGGCCTATGGAATTTCGATCCATTTTTAGGCTTTGGTCCCAAGCGCTGGACAGAGGCTATGTCACTACCCGTCAGGCCTGTGCCTAAATCTGCCAAGAGTTGTATTATAGCAGTTCTGGGTGCTGGGTGCTCATCCTCTTTCACATTCCTAAAAATCATGGCGCATTTTCTGGATGTTTTATCTAGAGATTCTGTATGTGCTGACACCGCGTTCAATTTAACATTACACATAGCCTGCCCTTTTTCAAGATCCCACAGTCTAGTTCCCAGGTCCTCCGGGACCTCCAGCCGGGCCTCCAACTGCTTTATGCGGGCCTCCAGGTTCGAGATGGTGTCAGTATGTGTCTTAACAGTTCCCAAAATTCTATTGAGATCCTCGGTATTTTTGCTACTGATTTTCGAATTGTTATCAATGGTGGTGGTAATACCTTGCAGTTGAGTGGCTACAGACTCCATTTTGCGCATGAAGGATAATTCCAAATCCGCTATACTTTTACATTCAGGTGCCTCGGTTGCCTTTTCAGGGGTGCCAGAGAATAAATTTATTCTATTTAATGCTGTTGTGATCATACCTGGTTGCTGGGGAAGGGTTAAGGTAACAGAGGTAGATTCAGGTGAGGGAGCCTTGCCTGCCATGTTTGAGACGTGTGCGCTTGTAGTAGTAGTACTACAGGTGGGTGGAGAGGTGAGGGTGCCGGTGGTGTATACAAGATCCAATGGTAATCGTTTCCTGGCTCTACTTCTCGTCAGCCTGGTACATTCCTCATCCATTGGGTTCTTAAAAGTCGCTCCAGTAGGTCAGAACAGTGATATCCTCCTGTGGTGGTGGGATTTGGTAAGTTTGCTGCTGTTTCCCCTTGTTATGTAGCAGTTACCCACGGAGCCCTTCGTTCACGCGTCCTCTCAGTCGGCCATGTTGCTCACTGTGTTTTACCTGATACCATATCACAGTATATACCGCGCACCTATGCACTCCAACATCTGCATATTTTGTAAGTACGTTAATGGACTTATTTTGTGATATTGTCTGAGCGACTGTAGCTATCTGAAGTAACTGAAATATCCATTTAATGCAATACATTATCACTTGTTCAAAGCTCAACAAGGGATAGAGGAGAAGAGAGAGCCAGACGTAAACATGTTGTTATTATATGGTTGCAATGCAACACTAGTATCTAAATGGTAGAGCAATCCGATAAACCTTTGAAGCGAACGGAGAAGATTCTCAATACATATTCCAATGCAAAGTTGGTTTAAACCTTTAAAAACCTCTAATAGTTTGAGGTTATCATTTTACTGTGTAGCAAACTAGTTGAATGATGCATTTATAATGCATTTGCAACGTGGTCATGATAACAAAGTGGCATCACACAGTAAAGCACTACGCCATCATGCGGGTTGAAGATATACAGTAGATATTCAACTCCAAACTATTTGTTCTCACAAACACATAAAACATTGTGTTGATGGAGTGCTTTGATGTATTCTGATTGATTTCTTGTTTCAACTGCAATGTACCATAAATAGAAGGTCCATTATTTTATTTCTACATCAGTTATTTTCTTCTGACCTCATCTTCCTGAACAAGGGACTGCCTATCGTCTCATTTGCCCCTGCCTTTATCTTTTTTCCTTCTTCAAACACACTCGTCCCCTGCAAAATACCTTGATCCTACACTTTTCTTTCATTAATTAGCGAGCTTTCCCAGACAACACAACATCTCTGAGAGTTGTTAAAATAGTATGTCTTAACTCACCATCTTTTCTCATCACTTTTTACGGCCCTCACTCCCACTGCCTCATAAGGGGATGCACTGGGTATCATTTTTGGTCTAGCAACAGGGTCGACCCCACCTGTGCTTGTCTGCCAGTCCCCTCGGACGGCATCCACATGAGGGGATGCAGAATGACTGGCACCACAGGTGACAACATCAACACCTCTTAAAACAATGTATTGACTAGATTCATGATGCCAGAACATCTTGCCTTGAAGCATCAGGACCGTTGCAAGGTTATTTTCCATGTTTCAAACCTCAAAAGAGATGTGATTTCTTTGTTAACAGTTGATATGAAAAAAGTATAAATTCAGAATTATGAATGTATATTGAAATTTCATCTCTAATACATTCAAGTAAACACACTTGGGCTATATGCATTGAAATTTAAGTATATAAAACAAGTCTGCTATTACCACAGTTGAGGCATCGTTTGAAGATAAAATCTCCGTCCTTTTTTTACGTGAATATATGTAGTTGTTATATCAGAAGTGTGTAGACAAAAACTCTACAACAACGCTTGTCATATACCTTACATGCTGGTGTCTCATTGTGGGATTTCACACTCAGAGATGAAGTAAAAGATACACTTTGTTATATGTTACTCCAACTTTCCCAATGCCTTGTTGCTTTTTTCTTGTTTTTTTTTTTGCTTTCGGAGGTAAATACTAATGCTTTAATGGTTACCAAGGCAACTAAAGAATCTCTTCACAATGGACTGTCAACCCTTACATTTTGTTCCAATACAGATCCAGACAGAACCTGGAATTACAAGGGAGGAAGATCTATTCGCTGACACAAAAGGAGCACACAGTGAAATGTCAAAGCAGGAAGTGCTTTTTGCAGATCTTTGTATGCAGCCAGAGGTCTTCTGTACTTTCTAGAAGATTTGTATATACGTATTTGATGCTTCTCTATAACAGCTGTGGGAAATAAGTGTCGTGGAAATCAGTTGACACCCTGTAATTGGTACTCTACAGGCTTCTTACATACTGATTACATGTATGTCTACGGTTTGTGGTCTTTTGCTTGCTGAAATTGACTCTCATCATATGTCTATTAAGGCATGATTAATCAAATGTTTAACTACATACATGTTTGTATTAAAGCCAATTCAAGATGCCTTAAATATTATTTAAAGTGTTTCTTTGAGAATAATGATTAACTTAAATGCTATTTCTCCTATCCAATACCATACACAGTAAGAAATAAAGGTAGGACTGTTAGTTCTGAATATGAAGTACTCAGATATAGTTCATACACGATTAAATGGGATGAAATACTCTGCAGAATCTAAGGTATGAAAAGGTGTGTGCTTTCATAAAATCTATATACAATCATTAACAATGAAGAGGGCATAACATTTTTTGTTGGTTCCTCATCATATCTTTAATAGCCTGTTCCAGAATTGTACAAAAACCTATTTAGTCCTGAGAACCCCCTAGTGTAACTTACAGTCTATACGAAATCCTGCCGGACACCAGCTATAGCCGGCTAAAAGCCTGCTGGTCCGGCAGAATGTCTGTGTCTGCCAGACCCAATGGCTGGCTCTCATCCTGGGCTACATGCCAGCTTTTAGGGCGTGTAGATGGGATTATTATTAAGGTTTCTAGATAGTAAACTAGAAAGCCTGAATATGATGTACAAAAAACACTAAATTTTACAAATTATGATTATACAATTGATTTAAATATACCAGTAACCTCTATTCAACATCATTTCCTATCTAAATTCTTGCTTTATACTACATTTCTTGATACAAACATTTCCCCGGGGTATCAGGACCTGCAAACGTTTAGCCGGGCCTGCAGAATTACAAATCTGGGGGACTGAATGTCCTTCCAGGTGAAAAACTTTTCGTATAGACTGTCAGTGTACAAACAATGTTTACTGAGTTTCAGCTCCACAACCATTGACTTGGCCTTTACTACAGTCAATGTCTGCATCCACATGTCCTGCCTTATTGTGCTCCTCAGGTTGATTTGAAGGATTAACAAAGTAAGAATACAGTATAATCTAATTTGAAATATTGCTCTTTGAGTGCTCATCATTTACTCACTGTATTCTGTTTAGCCGAGGCGATTCATGCATTGAGCCTTTTTTTAGAGCTGCTCATTTGAAAATCAGCAATGCATCTTCTGTCTGTTGTGAACATGAAATTGGAGAGATTCATCCTTAATGTAAATGTAATTAGATTACAATTGACATTACCCTTGGAAGGGAGATCACATAACAAAAGATTACTAATGCTGCAAACTGTGTACTTATTGGAAGATGGGTCGGCCTTTTTCCTCTTTGTGACATATATTCTGTGGACAAATTGTGTGGTCGGGTGTAATGATTGTTGCCTTTTATTTTTGCTCTATGTGAAATGACATTAAAAACAGATTCCCTTGTTACAATCAGGGAAGGTTCATGTACAATTAGATACAGTTTGATATGATGCTGCCCTCTGTATCCCATAGCTACTTGCTGCAAGCAGTGTAGGTAAGTTCCTCACAATATTTAAGAGAGCAGGAAGGATGACCTAACTGAAACTCCTGCTTTTTAGAATTGGGTAAATATAACTAGCAGTAAATGTCTAAACATTTCAGAGCAAAAGGACACCTTATGCACAGGGTCTATGAAATACACATTACAGCCTTAGTGAACAGCAGGACCGCTGGTATAGATTACTTCCAGTAGGAGTCAATGTGCCTCCTGAGGGTACCATATACCGCTGGAGAAGTAGCCCTGTGGGTAAAGAAGGGTGCGATTCAATTACACACTGTACTTTGTGGCTACCTAGTGGCCAGTAAAGCTCTACCTCAGGGGTGACGGTGCAAATGTGACACAATTGGTCACCGAGTCTGTTTTGTAGTTACCTAGTGGCTAGTATGGTTCTTCTTACAACATAGACTGAAAGTTGTTGTTGGGTATTATGGTTTGAATTACATTTCTGTCCGAACCTTTATTCGCAATGCATGTTTTTAAAAGTGTTAAGGTTTCTCTTTCCAAATAAAATTATACCCAATTGCCAATGATTTCCTGAGAGAATTAATAAACATGGATATAAAAGCTGAGGCATTGAGCGCCATTCATCAAGATTGTTCATTACAGGAATTGCTAGGACATTACTCTAACATATATGGTGGGTGAGATTAGTCAGGCAAGAATATCTGACAGCAAAGTGCATCTTTCATGTACAGCATAAACACCTCAGAGACAGGTGAGTGCACTGTGTGAGGGATATATGAACTAAAAACTTTACCAATTGACTAATGTAGCCATGTTGTATTCTTTGCGGAAATGAGCAAGTTTTAACCTAATACCACAGTTTATATCGCCCACCTATGCACTGCAATATCTGCCTATTTTGTAACAACATTAATGGACATGATTTGTGATATTGTCAGAGCAACTTTTAGTGTAGCCATCCGAAGTAACTAAAATATCCAATTATTGAGATTTGCCACACATTGTAATTCATTCTAAGCTCAACAAGAGATAGATGAGAAGAGACATAAACAGGTTTTTTTTAATGGTTGCAACACACCTTTAGAGCTAGTGGATAAGATTAATATAAATCCCCGTTTGACCTTTATTTTCTCGGCCTCCTCACTTCTGTTTTTTTCTGTTATCCTGATGCAAACTTTGTATATATACTCATACAGTACACATTAAATAATAAGACAACGATTGATTAATTGGCGCTAATAGCAGAATGACTGGTTAAACCTGCCCTTTTATTATATAAGAAACACTAAAGCTTTGAAATTGACTGTGGCCAACTGCCACGGCGGTGGAGCGACCACACCCACACCCCAGGTAGAGAGAATAAGAACTAACCCACTGGGTAATGCTGAGAGGTGCGGGCTTGCACACATATAGATGCATGCACCCTTTATATAGATATTAAACCTTTTGTAAACTTGTGGGTATTATTTTCCTGTGTATCCAACCTGTTGCATGACTTAATACATGATTTATTCATACTTATTACAGGAATGTTATAGAAACTACATTGAAGACACAGTTCAGATCTCAGATACTTGAAAGATCTCAAGATATTCTACTCAAAATACAATTTGTTCTCACAGACACTGCCTTGATGAAATCCTTTGATGTATGCTGATTGATTTTTGTTTCAACTGCAATGTATCATAAATAGAATGCTCATTATTCTAATTTTACACCAGTTATTTAGTTCTTGCCTGATTTTCCTGAACAAGGGAATACCTACTCTCTCATCTTACCCTGCTCTTAACCTTTTTCCTTCTTCAAAAACCTTCCATGTCTATAAAATACCTGAATTCTACACATTCCTTTTTATTGGTAAACGGATTGGCTTTCCCAGACCACACAACATCCCCACTCTGTTGTTAAAAGTTGCTTCTATACTCATGATCTTTTCTCTTCACATTTGATTTTATTTTTTTGTGTTCCAAACCTCAAGATATCAATGGTGACATCTTGTGGTGAATTCCGTAGTAACCGTCCAACACAGCTGATTTAAGAAGGTATGATTGCAATCTTATTATAGATGTATATTGAAATTGCATTCCTGATACATGCAAGTAAACACACCAGGCCTATATATATGCATTTTAGGTTAAAGCATATAAAACATGTCTGCTATTATCGTTGTTGAGGCATCCTTTGAAGAAAAGATCCCTATCTTTTGTTTACTATGGGCATGTGTAGTGGTTGTTGGATCAGAACTACATAGATAAAAACTGAACAGCAAGTCCTGCCTTATGTCTTTGTATTTTTGTGTGGTTTCACACTCACAAAGATGAAGATGCAGATACTTTTTTTTTCAGGTTGCTCCAGTTTCCCTATGCCCTGTCCCTTTTCTACTTTCAAAGTTAGATGCAAATGCTTAAATGGTTACCAAGGCAACCATGCAATCTCTGTACAATGAACTGACAAAGCTCGGCTTTTGTTCCTATAGAAATCGGGACAGAAGCTGGAATTAAAAGGGAGGCAGATCCATTCGCAGAAATAAAAAGAGCACACACCAAAAGTGAAATCAGAAAATGCTTTTTGCAGATGTCTATATGCAGCTAGAGGTTTTCTGTGGTATTTACAAAATCAGTATTTAATGCCTCTCTTACTGTATAAAGAGCTGTTGAAATAAGTGTCTCACATCCTTTAATAGGTGAACATGTTACATAATGATTATAGAAATATATACCTACTGTACATGGATATTTATATATGGTGACACTAGCTCTAATCACAAGGTAGTATATGTCATAAAACCTTCCCCTACAAAAATGTATCGGTTGTTTGGGATGACCATAATATTATCTGTTGATAAGGTCCTTCCAGGGAATTTATTTCTCTTTAGTTGCAGAATATGTTTATACAATTTGCTATGAACTCTTGGAAAAAAACTTTGTACATCATACATTGTAATCTACACCTTGGATCTCTGTGAGAAATAAAACCTAAAACGTGTTCAAAAAAAATTATTTGTGACTTGAAGACATTTGTAAGCTTTTGAGGGTTAATGGCAATTATGTGCCGCAAGGGCCCCATGAGGCCTCTAGCATCCAAGTCATGTGTAACAACTAATTACAGAAATGTTCTTGATTACATCAAAAACATAGTTCAGATTGCTGATGTTTTAAAAAGATCTACTGAAAGTCTTACTCGAAAAGAGCTTCAGAGAACCAAAAGGCAATCTAAAGTAACTGAAGTGAAGGTAACAAACATATTAAGCTAAGTGTTTTATGATGTATGTATTAGTTTTCTTATTCATTCCATAGACTACTGCAGCAAAACTAATTTATAGAGTTTTTGAAAATCTCTGAAGGGTGACCGACAAGTATATAAATATAGCCTCCAAGTCCTGCAAATCTAATACATACTATTGGAATTATCCTGTGTTTAGTCTTAAAAACCTCATAGTGCCCCTTTAAGCAGACCTTGTCATGGAATAGTAGCACAAACAGTGTTCACTGAGTTCCAGCTCCACAACCATTGACTTTGCCTTCAATACAGTCAATGCATTCCTTGCCTGATTGTATTATTCCACACAGTCAGAAAACAGTTTCATTTGATTTAAAATATTGCTTCTCTGCATTCACTACACTCAATATCTGCACACGGACACCCTGCCTTGAAGGATCAACAAAATAAAAACACAATTTCATTTCGTTTGAAATATTGCTATCTAAGAGCCCATTATGGACCCATTTCAATCTGTTCAGCTGTAGCAATTCATGCATTGAACCCGTTTAGAGCTGTTCATTTGAAAATCAGCAATATATCTTATGTCTGTTGTGATCATTGAATCGGAGAGATAACAATTGATATTTCCTTTGGAATCAAAAGCACTTTGCAAAACATCACTAATGTTGCAAGCTCAACACTTATGGAAGAATGGCCTGGCCCTTTCCTCTCTTTAAAAGCAATTATACAAACAATTGATATTGGCTGGTGTATAGACAGTTCCGTTTCAATTTCTCCTTGTCTGAATAATGTACAAGATAGGACATAAGATACATAGGATAAAAAAATAATTACAAAAGAAATAATACTTGTAGGCAACCTGGGGATGTTGCACTAGTTAAAACAACTAGGTTTTAAACAGTTACATCCATTAATTCAACTTAAAACAGCTGCAGCTAAAGTAGAAGGAGATAAGACTATACTTTGCCAATGAGAAATGACCATAGTATGTATAATGTCATCACATTCTCTGGTCGGATCTCCCTTTCTCTTGAGACATCTTCATGATCGCCATTGGATGGTCTGTCATGGTAGAATTACAGTATAGGTATCAATATATCCATCAGTCACAATCTAGTGGAGATTGGGCAGCACATTTTCATAGCTAAAGCATGAGAAAAGAGAAGGGAAACTTTAAAAATGTGAAGAATTTGTCTTACCGAAACGAAAAAGCTGTTTGTTGCAGCGATATGTGTCGTGAGTAGATTATTTTCTAGACTCTTTTGACCCATTTGCCATTCGATCACTGAATGCCGTGGATAACACTATGGATGTAGGAAATAGAGGACAGAACAGGTCAATGAGCTATTACAGTAATACCACCAAGTTTTGCAACCCGATAAATATTAACTTTGAAACAGATCTCATTGTCCAACAGAGTTCAGTGAATGAAGCAAGGGGAGCTCCTTCATTGCCATAACTTTTATACGATATGTAAAGGGAGGGTGTATAAAACAACCTATCTGAAACATAGAATGCCATTCTTATGACTGTATGCTGACAGGATTTGTCTACAAGGATCATCAAAGACCCAATATGAATGTCATTGGGCATTATTTCAAATTAAATAAAGTGGTAGTCTGGCATGGTAAATCCTCTCGATCAACATGAAGA
The DNA here is from genome assembly GCA_947462335.1 of Harmothoe impar. Taxonomy (NCBI): domain Eukaryota; kingdom Metazoa; phylum Annelida; class Polychaeta; order Phyllodocida; family Polynoidae; genus Harmothoe; species Harmothoe impar. The sequence continues at coordinate 252,448 of CANHQG010000017.1, forward strand.
TGAATTAACCCTCAATGAGGCATGTGTTGTGGCTGCAGACAGTGGGGCTAGTGAGGGAAATATTCAGATTTCTACCAGCATATATTGCACTTGTGAACAATGACCACAGTTTGTGAAGATGTAAAGTAGGATGACATTTGCTGCTCTTTTGGTTCAATACCCAAATGTTCAATATGTCAATTGTCCCATGACAAAACGAGAAATTGAGAAAGTTGATTTGTGTACAGTGCTGTTAATAATTGTGTTCTAACATCACAGACATACAAGCTCTTGTTTGACCTGACCTTGCCTTTCAGTTTCTAAACATACTCTGTAATTCCTTGTATGAGCTCGGTTATTTGATATTCGTATTGCTCTTCGGCATCATGCATGCATTAATACTTCCCAGTCTTTGTATGAAGCCAAATGTTTTAGATCTTTCACAGCCATCAAAAATCAGAGAGTAAGAAATGACTGCATCTAACATTAATCTGACTAGTGAAGTGAAACACAACACATTCAATTACAGACAAATTGTCAGCCGTTTTGCTCTACTTAGCCTCATGAACTCTTTCTGCTTTGGGCAGAACAAAGCAACAACCAAGGCTGGCGGTACAAATACGAGAGGTGGGCAGAAGTTTCATTAAAGACCCTCATGGTAATGGCATTTTTAAAGGGGAATAACTCAGATAACTTATCTTGACAAGGTCTCTACAAAAGGTATAAATTTATACTATGTATAGGAAAACCAAAGTTTCCTCTTTGTCCATTCTGTTGTTGGCAGCTAATGAAAGGCGCTTTAGGTAGCTTGTTTGCCATAACAAAATATATTCGAACTCAAACTCTCATTCTCTAGGACTGGGTAATCATAGCTTGCTGTAAAGGTCGAAATGTTTCAGAGGATGTTCAGCTGATTCTGATCATATTCTGGAATAAACTTAACCTTCATATGAGCATGACATAAAGATGCACACTATATTTTCAGTCAAGAAGGTATTGATGTCGACCGTAATTTAAATGAGTTGTCATATTAATCCAAATGGGAATACTTGTAAATTGATGTACATGGTAAAAAGATCCACTACCTGTTCATAAGCTAAGCTAATGAATCATATCATGGTGTTGTACTGCTAGAATATCATTTGTGATATTCCTTAGAATGTATTTAATGTACAAAAACTAATAGTCAGTTTATAAAGGCCTCATGAGCCTGTACCGGACAATGACACTTTTGTACTGTTTTCCTCCTCTACCTGGCCAATCGACCACTGGACTCTGATTCATGATCACGATATGTATATGCTTAACATATACCTTAAAACGCTGCCATATTATTATATTGACTTGTAGTAATAACCATCGTGCAGCTATTTTCAACTTATCTTGGTTTGATTAATTTTTCCTATGTTATTTCATTGTAAAATGGAATTTGAATGCATAAATCATAATACCGGTACTATGACTCACTTATACATGATTTAATGTGGCAATTTTATTTTCTCAGAGCACCTAACCTTTCACGATTGTAATAACTGGATCCTCCCTCCACACCAGGGACTGTGTTCATCTTTCAACCCGATCATCATGGCATATCAAGACCCCTCATCTTCCCTCCTCATGAAACACTCATTCATCTAGATAAGGTAATGGATATCATTTACTAATTTTACATAGCTATGAAACAGCACGGAAGCCACAGCAATTTCTTGAGTCTACTTGGTTGTAATTGAGATTTATTATGAAGTATTCAAACTGCATTGATTGCGTAAGTTTGTCTACATGGAAAATATATATTATATGTAAGTCGGTTGGCACTGACAGCATGGGACCGCTGGGAATGTTCAATTTGTCCAAAGGGGCATGCCTAATAACATTTTGATGGCAGTCAGTTTAAATTTTTCTGGGGATAAAGGCATTCACTTTGTACATTTTAACTGTAGGAGCCTATGTGGTTGTATTAAATCATTACGTGAATATATAGAGGACTCTAATATAGACTGTGTAACGCTATCAGAAACATGGCTGGACGAGGATAGTGATAGTGGTCAGCTACTTATAGAAGGGTATACACTGGTTAGGCAGGACAGAGCAATAAAAGGGCTTAAACCTAGTGGAGGCGTGGCAACTTATGTGAAGAATGGGGTCACTGTTTCCTTTACGGAATTAAGTAAATATAATAAAAATGACCTGGATCTGGAGGTTCAATGGATGGTTGTATATAAACCTAATGTCAGACGTATAGTATTAGCTAATATTTATCGTCCTCCAGAAGCCAAAGGAAAACCAGGTTTGGACCACCTAAGGGATAGCTTTAATGAAATAGATTCTCAAAAGTATCAGGAAATTTTCATGTTGGGTGACTATAATATAAATATTGCACCTCTCAAACCGGGTCAGAGACCTCACCCTGACCTACAGCTGCTGAAAAATATGATTGGGCATTTAGGTTGTAAACAATTAATTAAAGAGTATACTAGAATGAACAATATAACTGGTAACCATTCCACCCTAGATCTAATAATAACAAATTCTTATAACATAACAGCACAAGGAATTAAAAGAATAAGCTTAAGCGATCATGACTTAATATATGTGACTCGACAACATGTCAGCGTCCCTAAAGAGAGACTGGCTTTTACAGGTCGTTCATATAGATTTTATAATCCAATAGTTTTCAAAAATGAATTATTACAATTGGACTGGAATAATTTCTTTACTTGTGACTCTCCCAAAGATGCATGGGAAATTTTTGTAGCGGCCCTCCACTATAAGTTAGATATTATCTGTCCTATTAAGGATTTCAATTTTAAGCAAGCCAAAAAGCCATGGATAACGAGGGAAATGATTTACCTCATGAAGGATAAAGATGAAGCCTGGAGGTACTATTGCCATACTAAAAATGATGACGATTATGAGATTGCCAGATTTCTAAGAAATAAGTCAAAGGGGATAAATAGGGAGGCTGAGAGAAAATATCATAGGGATAAAATTGAGGCAAACAAGGATAAACCCAAGGATTACTGGCGAGCTATAAATAAAGTTGTTAATCCTAAGCCCTCATCCCCTTCCTTTTCTCTAATTAACAAGGAGACAGATGAGCCTGTACCTTATGAAAATACAGCAACGTTTATCAACGAATATTTTGCTAATATTGGGAATAAATTGGCTCAAAATTTAAATACACCATGGTTATATAATGGGAAAACAGTGGATACCAACTTCATGTTCCAAACGGTCACGCTGGATGAGCTTGAGCCACTATTAAGAAAGATTAATGTCTGCAAATCATCAGGTGTTGAAAATATATCAACTCAGGTTCTGAAAGATGCACTGACCAGCCTTCCAAACCATGCCCTTCACATATTCAACCTTGTAATTCAAAAGTCGACTTTTCCAGATACATGGAAGCTAGCCAAGGTCTCTCCCTTACCTAAGGGTGGAGACATTACGGATGTTAATAATCTAAGACCCATCTCTATACTCCCTCTCCCAGCCAAATTAATGGAAAAACTTCTACACAAACAAATAATGACACATATTAACAACAATGATATTCTGACAGAACATCAAGATGGCTTTAGACCAAAAAGATCAACTTTAGATAGCCTCTCAAAATTCACTAACTATATCCATACTTCCATCAATAATGAACAAGTAACATCAGCCATTTTTCTCGATTTAAAAAAAGCTTTTGATACAATTAATCACTCAATATTATCAAATAAACTTTCGGAACTTGGCTTTTCAAATTCAGCAAAAAATTTAATTAATAATTACTTAACCAATAGATCTCAACAAACCAAAGCTAACTCCTACACCTCTCAACCAGCCCCAATCACATGCGGAGTTCCCCAGGGCAGTGTCCTGGGCCCCCTGTTGTTTCTCCTATATATTAACGATCTAAATCTCACCCTCCATAGCCTAAAATGCCAACACTATGCAGATGATACTGTAATTTACTACTCTCATAATTCCATAAGTCAGGATGTTCAAAATATAATAAATAATGATTTAGATAAGGTAAATATATGGTGTAAAAGCAACAAACTCTCTCTTAACACAAAGAAAACTAAAGTAGTACACTTTGGAACTCAATCTCTCCTTAAGCATACTCCCAAACCAGTCCTTACTATAAACAATGAAGTGATTCAATCCTCAGTTACCTATAGATATTTAGGCATAACCCTAGATAATCAGCTAAGTTACAAACAACATGTCCAAAACCTTACAAGAAATGTTAATTTCAAAAATAGCTTATTCAGAAAAATAAGATTGAGTTTAACACAAAAATCTGCCTCGGACGTATTAAAATTAATGGTCTTACCAGCCATAGATTATGGAGACATAATATATACGTCAGCTATTAAAACTGAATTGGAGCATTTGCAAAGTGCATTCGACAGGGGGCTAAGAACAACATATTTAAATGAAGATACTATTAATGCTAAGAAACTAACCAAGCTGGCTGAGTTGAATAGTTAAGTGGACAGAAGGAAATATCATGTTGAGATTTCTGCCTTTAAGCTAACACAAGATATTTCCCAAATAGATGACAGACCAATTTTCACTAGGCTCCATGATGGGAAACTGTTACATACATCATGGCCTAAAAATCCCCATTACAGGAAAAGTTTACGATTTAGACAAGCCATTACATGGAATTCTTTTCACTCTGACACTCGTCAAATTACTGATCTCAGTACATTTATTACTAAAAGAAAAGAATTCTATACAAACAAGCTCTTAGCAGATCCCACGACATGATCCCTTACTCATGTCTTGGACATAGAACGTCTCCATCTTTGGGATGGGGACCCAGCATTATCTCCCTCTCTCAGTGCCAACAAACGACTGTACCATCATGTAACTAACCCTCTCATTCCATCTCTCTTAACAACCCAACTAATGCTAAAGTAGGCCAGATGGCCATAACCCCCCCTTTTTATTCAAAATTACATGGAAAAATCACCACTCTCTCTATTGCCAAATATCATCAGGCAAGTGTCATAACATCAGACACACCCCTTTTAGGCCCTTCATTTTAAATGTAACATAATCCGTCCATAAGGACTAAAACAATTACTTATACTTATATTGATGTACGTTCATTGAACACCATTAACTGGATTATTAGTAAGACATGCCCTAGGCTAAATGTAATAATTCAGGTTAAATAAAAGAATTTTCAACTTCAACTTCAACTTCAACTTCAATGTGTGGGTAGACCATATTTGGAAGGGGTTGGATTGATTTATCTGCTTCCTGAATCCACCTTTACGCATAACCTGATATACTACCTTAATCCGAAAAGTGGTAATGCTATAACTAGATAGTGGTTCTATGCAAAAGTAATTAGATTATAATCAATATTTCAAGAATATTTTTTTTCCTTTTTGCAACATCAACACTATATTCCTATTGCTCAAGTTGTTCTTTAATAGATAAGTGTAGCCATATGTAATGCAAATAACAAATAAACACAGATAGTGAAGAATGTCTTTTTTTTCTTTTGCTTTCTATGAAAAATGTATTAGATAGGATATTGAATGATGATTCCCTTAGCTATCATCAGCGACACTTCTTGCACGATGAGATATATGGTGTCAAATATTCCTCCATATGACTCTAAGCCAATCTGATATCCAACTGTGACCGCTGGGTCATCCCATTGACCTGCACTGCCCTATATGTCCTATATCTATATTGCTACCCCCTCCATGCAGTGTGGCTAAGATAGGTTTAAATAGTGTAGGAATGTATATGCACAGGATTCCCAGCTGTCATGTACTATGTTATTTGTAATTTTCTTTTCTGAATGAAAGTGTCCTTTCCACCTCTGATATCCCTGTGAGAAGTCTGTTGCCTTTGATTAAAGATTTTGCTACAATAGCAAATTTTTTCTTATATGCCTGTTATCTACCTTCATGTAAGTGTTATTATGACATGTGCTCTTCTCCAAATACTATATGCGGTCAGTGCAAAATCAGTGAAAAGCTCACAGAATATAACCATTCAATATATAAACTTGAATAGAAATTATTTTTCTGTAAAGGGATTTGACTTTGAATCTAATTTAGGGCGGCTCCCCTCTGGTTTATTTCATTGCCCCTCTATCTATGCAGCCCTGGTGAGTAACGCACGTCTGCTGCATTCAAGCTTCATGCCGACCCTAAAGGGTTGAGACACTCCAGAAGATTTGGCAAAATGCAGCAATGTAGCCCCGGTGAGTTACTCACCATGGCTGCATTAGTGGATCATGATGACAAATGTAATCCTTTAGTGACATCCGTCCTTTAAGGGTAAAACAAGGCCAAATGGGAGAAGAAGACTGACAAAGCAAAAGCAGATGCTGATATTAAATGTGTATTTGATCAACAAGAAGACAGAAAGCAATTAGAACAATGAAAGTGTTGAGCCGGGAAATGCTAGCAGGGTGTAATTAAAATGTTTGAGCGATGAGATATTTGCTCAGGAAGGCTTGGGTAGAATTAGGTGGTGTAAGAGTGATCACACTAAACTGCCACAAGACAGCTGGTAGCATGGTGTGGTAAATTACATGGCTGAGGGTATCGACTCGTGTTTATCGCTGTCTTCATTGGATCAATATTACCCTAACCAGCCATACTCCTGGGGCATGGGGGAAACCGGGATCTCCTAAATTGGGAGCCAACATTGTACTTCTTTCACAAAAATATATATATTGGTAGTTAAAAGTATTCACCCTATTTAGCAACACTTGCATAGCATTTAGTGTTATCAAATTGTTGTCTAAGCTTATATGGTTGTCACTATTTAAAGTGTTTATTTTCCTAAAATATGATAAAGATTGTCTTTTAAACGGCCACTAGGAAGCATATCTTCTTGAATTTACAATTCAATGATGGATGCCAGTGAACATGCTTCAATGTCATATAAATCTACATTTTATATAAAGAATAGAGTCAATGACCAGACAGCAACCCTTGGACAAATGCTAACTCCTACAAGAGTAGGTCTACCAATGGAGTAGGGAGGATCATATATATTGACAAGACAAAATATGAGAGAAGGTCAACACATTAACACTCTTAGGCCACATCTTTTCTATTCTTCAGAAAAAATTAAGGTAATCTAATTGCATTTGCATAGAAGATCATACTTTTTGATGCGGTGAACACGACAGAGGAGGATATATTTCAAGCAATGGGTTGCAAAAATGCTCACAGACTGAATCTGCTTGAAAAGTAATGGCCTGTACTATTCTACTTGTGCATAATGGGATATGATAAAAGATTTATATTGCAGGTCTTGCAAGTCAATTTTGTGTCGTCTTAACATTTCAGAGTTGAACCCACCAAGTAATTATATCAAGATTTGAGCATCAACAGGGAATGCAATAATGAATTTTTAAAACATCAAGATCATTTTCTTATCCATAAATACATGAAAAAAATCATGAAATTGCAACTCACAGTATGCTTAAGTATAGAGAGAGTGATTTTACGATATATATGAGAAGGTATTTTCCAGTAATGTGAACAGTTAGAAATGGCATGAGTTTTGGTGTGGAAAATATCAATGATAGGTCATCTCTTTCAGTGAACTAGGAGAGACAGTGGACAGGGGATAAATGTGGGATGTGAGATGTAATGGACCTGATAATCATAAAGTATGCAGAGTCAGAGGATCATGTGCTAAAGTGAAGAGAGGGCTAACTGGGATAGAGAGGGTTGAAGGAGAAATAGTTCAGCTCCAGCTGCTGCTAGACGGCCGCTGGGTCAGGCAGGTTGAAATTGATCCCGGCCGACCACTTTGACCGATAGTAACGCGTAGGCTTTTTCGATAAAAAGAGGTGCAAATTTTTTGGTTGCCCCCCTCAGGAGGTGTCCAAATTCTTTTGGCTGGTTCCCCCCCACTTCAAGGTGTCCAAATTTGTTTGGTCCCCCCCAAAATCCACCAACCCTCCCCTGTTCTTAAAAATGACGACTCCCTTAGCTTCTAGAAGGCAGCAGGGTCAGCGTGTAGTGGTGCAGATAGTTGCAGGTATCGATTTGTTCATTTGCCATGCTATTGGATCAATACCTCACTAACAAGATACAGTGATAGTGTCGTGAAACCAAGACCTTTCCAGCTTTTCACTGCGGGGTGTCCAGCTTGTTCATATCACTTTGTAAGTGTTAACTTTGTAAGTGTTAACCAATTCTTATCCATTCACTTAAAAGAGCACACATATATATATTCGGTACTGATTTTTAAATGATACTTTGACATTTGAAAAGATTTCTCCATTTATACAACTGCTCTGACTAACATCTCAATAATTATATTTACTAACACTTCTTTACACATTTGGAGCTGTACTGTTTTCACTTTTGGAGCATGCACAGAAGGACAATGCCACTACCATTTTAACGTATGGTCTACCAACCTAGTTGATCACACTGTCATACCATTATGTGTTTGAATCTGCCTTGCCCTATTACATGGAAGAGAAACTAGGGTATATTTTGGGCCCATCCCAGGGTTGGAAAATATATTAGTCTTTCAATGGGAAAATGCAAAAGCTTAGTCCCGTAACCCATTAGCTGATTTGGATGCATTATCGGCCCTTACTGAACATTTATCCACCCCTTCCATATTCCCTATAGCCATTACGGCCTGTCAAGTTGGATACATTGAAAGACATGGAGCAGGGATATTCCTAATCAGCAGTAATTGTCCGGACACATAGAAATACAAAGAAAAAAGAAAAAAAAGGATTGCCATTATAAGGAATTTTGGATAAAATTGTTAAAGAAATGTAGTGATTATATTGTTTGTATAAGTTCCTTGTGTCTATGCTACCTCCAAAGATAGATGACATATAGATGTATTGTGTGGAGTGTAGAACAGGTCTATAAGATTCATAGTGGAATATCAGATTGGTACAGTGTCCTATAAAGGTCCATTTGGACCCATGCCCCATGGTCTGATAAACCCCACCCATCATTGAGAGAACATACTTCAATGGCATATCTACTTCAATTTTCATAGAGAGCGAAATTGCATGTCACCAGACTATAGGCCTAATAACAGTCCATTCTGTTTACCATAGAAAAATGAAAGATTGCTTTTTTTGTTGCCTACTTGAACGATTGCACCGGGCTTCATTGTGTAGAGGCATAGAGGTTACGGCTGTAGAAGATACATCTTTTTTGGTTCCATTATCACAACCAGATGTTTTGTTGCTTTTATAACAGGATCTCTAAACAGACCCAGCCTAACAAATGAGTTGTTTGATAAAGAATGGTTTGGCCAATAAACCTTTTTTCCAAGTAAAATCAAAATAGAAAAGTATTTGTCTAATCTTTCAATCCATGTGAAGATTGATTGGAACACAAAAAAAGGCAGCAGTTTTGGATACAGGCAAAGCCATTCAGATCTCTATTGGCAAATACCTGTGTTCCACAATAAGGCAAAGATTGCAGATGCTGACAATGAGCGTACTGAAGAGAATGACTTCAATAAACAGTGTCAGTGTTTTTCCTATTCATTGAGGGGCACGATATGTAAAGATGCATCTTTGATATAGTGAAGGTAAATTAAAACTCAGGGTATTGTCATGATCGAAATAAACACTTGTACAGTTGTACAATATCTAGTCCCTCAATGTTGACATCTGCAAATCTTACCAATACCTACTACCTAAGGTATGTGCTTTACTGGAAGTTCGTTTCAAAGGAAAGCACACATCTATGGAGAAGCAGACAAAGGAATAATTGCCATAAGTGAAAGAAGAGAAATACACTGACAACCTATAAGTTAAGGTATTAGTAGTGTTAAGCCATGTTACTAAAATATTAATTGGCTATTTCAAAATGTTCGTTTTCAGTTTTCCATTTTATTTCATAGTCAACACTAGCCCTAATATTGCTATATGGTGGATAGGCAGTATTGAGTAACTGACTATCCCACGTTGGTTGTATAGGGGGACACAAAGTGAATAACAAGGGTAGTCACCACTGACTGACAAGATACTTAGTGTAGAGGATTCATAAGTAGGGTCAAAGAAAACATTAAACCTTTAATGACAGATGTCGTTAAAAGATGACTTTTGTCGTCATGATGCACTAATGCAGCCCAGGAAAGTAACTTGCTAGTGTTGCATTCACGTAATATCAGAACCAAGGGCATGATGCATTAAAGCATTTTATAAAACGGTTGGCCGTGCATTATAGCCCTAGAGAGGTCGAGTGCCGTTCGTTATAGTGTAACAGTGCACGCTGAGCATGGCGGCAGTCTGAGACATCCAATCATGCTGGTTATTGGGGCATTTTAATAACTTTTCTCATAAAATGGAAAATAAATGAGGTTAATTACCGTTTTACAAAGACAACAGAAAACTCGTTCTCCACATCTCGACTGTCTGTTGTCCTATAATGCACTCAGATGCATTCGTGCATTATAGGACAACAGACAGTCTCGACGTGAAGAGCATCGTTTTCTATTCTCTAAATACAGTCCTTCAGGGGTTAAACAGCTCGCACCAAAACAGGCGGTCTCATGTGCTAGGGAAGCTAGGATGTTTGATGGAAAGTAGTTAGTTGAGGTAGTTGAGGCGCCAACATGCAAATGTATTTGAAGTCAACTACAACAGCTTCGAAAGCAATATCTTACAGGAAGTAAGGGGAGTCTCTCCATGTGGGCCATTTAAATATTGAGTGACATTATGTCTATTGTGCAATTTTCTAAATTACTTGCGCAGCTGTGGCCAAGCTCATGTGATATCGTTTAAATTGATGGATCACTTATATTCAATTAAGTTTTTTGCTTTACACAGCGTAACACTTTATCATAATGTAACAAGCTGTCAACTGTCCTACTATATTTCCATATCAAAGAAAAAGCCCACCTTTCACAATACAAATTAATTCACCAAAATGGACAATTTCCTGTTTGTGTTCAAATGCACTTGGCATGAGAATCATGATTCGTTTTACAAGAAAAAACCTTGTACAACAAAGTATGATACCTGATATAACTATACTGGATGACACAGACTGGTTCTCAGGGAGAGCATGTACACTACTCTATAGTTGATAATAATAAAAATTGCTGTCCAGCCCCGAAAAAGGAATTTAATTCAAAAAGAGTAACGCCCTGCTTTGCCTACTTACAATAATTGAAGATATTTTAAGGTCACTATATATGAAGAATTTTAAGGTTACTATATAACTTAAAGTTCTTTTACCAGAACATTGCCGACAGAGCATAGGGAGCTGGGAGGCCTGGGGACAAAAACATCTGTGAAGGTTACAAGAGGACAGTTGTCACTACAGAACAGGCCTGGTCTGACCTCAAGGGGTGTGTCCACCTGACAGGTGGTTCTACTCAGGGTGTGCCTTAAGTACACACGGCTACCCTCCTGCAGGTACACAAGGTGACCAGTTACAGACCAGAACCTACAAGAACAGAGAGCAGTGGTCAATATTCTCGTTCCCAGATCCTCCCGAAGGAAGGCTCTGGGGACAGCCAAATGACCTTGAACTTGGGATTTTGCTGGGTCTGGGCAACCCCTGCTGGTAGGCTGGAACCAGGGAACAGGAACAGAAAATGGAACCAGAATGTATGATGGTAGTTTTAGGTAGATTTACCATCAGCCTTTCTGGTTCCATTTCCTGTTCCTGTTCGCTGGTTCCAAGCTACCAGCAGGGGTTGCCCAGACCCAGCAAAATCCCAACATTTGGCAGTTACCAGAGCCTTCCTTTGGAAGGATTTGGGAACGAGAGTAAGTGATCAACAGCAGGATATCTGTGCAATAATATGAAGAAAGAGGAAAAAATTGTGAAGTACAATTCCTTTACACAATTCAGTAACTTCTGAGACTAACTGGGGTTTATGATTCCCAGTACTTTGTGAACTGATGATAATTTGTGAGTAAAGGCATTTATGAGTAAAGTTTCGCAAGCCATTTTTCTAGGACCAATTTTTCGTGTAGATTGCAAAAAAAGTACTTGCGAAACTGAGAAATTCATATATGGGGGTCAAAACCCCCCCAAAACACAGATTTCTGACAAAAATCCACATTTCATTGTCATAAAGGGCTGTTTATTATCATATTCAGTCAGGGAATTCCTTAAATGAAAGGTCTGGTAGAGAGGCATCTTCATGAATTACCATTATAGTAACCATGCCCAGGTAGAAAAATATCATGATAAATATCATGATTTTATTGTGTTCAAATAAGTGTGCGTTTTTCACGGAAATCATGATTTGTAAAATACAATTTATCACGATAACTAGTATGATATATCATGATTATCATCACAATAAACAATGATATCATGGTTCACCACAGTAAATTTGCCAATATATATCATGATTTATTACGCTTTATGATAACATATATTATGATATAATCATGGTTTATCATTATCATCACGATATATCAGGATTTCCGTGAAAAAACTATGATTTATTTAACATGATATCTATCATGATTTATTATGCTTTATCATCATGATAATTATCATGTTACATCACGGTATGAAAATCATGATATCCGTGAAAAATCTATGATTTATTCACCATGATATTTATCATGATTTATTATAATTCATCATGATATATAATTATGATAGTTATTATGATATATCATGGTCTGAAAGTCATGATATGTATCATGATTTATTTTGCTGCATCATGAAACATATGATTTAACTATGATAAGTGTTATGATAAATCATGTTTTAGTGTTTTGATGATTTATTCTTTTAATTTAGATAGACAATATGTTTATTGTAGGGGGGTGCGTGGTCAATCCATTCATTCATCGATTTCATCATTTAATCTTACTTCTGAAGGCAGGGACCGGCTCCTTGAGGCCTGGGACCGGCTCCTGGAGTGGAGGCCTGGGACCGGCTCCTGGAGTGGAGGCCTGGGACCGGCTCCTGGAGTGGAGGCCTGGGGCCGGCTCCTGGAGTGGAGGCCTGGGGCCGGCTCCTGGAGTGGAGGCCTGGGGCCGGCTCCTGGAGTGGAGGCCTGGGGCCGGCTCCTGGAGTGGAGGCCTGGGACCGGCTCCTGGAGTGGAGGCCTGGGGCCGGCTCCTGGAGTGGAGGCCTGGGACCGGCTCCTGGAGTGGAGGCCTGGGGCCGGCTCCTGGAGTGGAGGCCTGGGACCGGCTCCTGGAGTGGAGGCCTGGGGCCGGCTCCTGCTGTAACCTTTCCTGTGCCTGTAAGAAATAGAAAAATATTATTTGTACCATATAAACACTGAGAGAGAAGGGTAATTAATAACTGTTTACATTGTCATGTACTTACAGGGAAACGCAATTCAAATATATTATTGAAATCTACTTAAGGAACCATGCCTGCATAACTATGGTATAAATATTATATACAGATACCTAACTTATTTGATGGTATTATACCTACCTGAAAGGCCATGCATGTCTACATGTATGTACAATGTTGCCTGGCCGCTGCCTGGTGGTGTACTGGTCAGCCTGTTTAAAAATAAACCATATCTCACACCTCAGACTGAGGCAAGCTGCATAGGGGGAGGGGTATTGTCTTAGGGGTCTATTGTTGTAAGGTCGCACATCTACCCCTATCACAATGGGTGTCATGGTAGCAAGGTCACAGCTAGCTCCAGACATGCATGGTACCATGAGATTATGTGTGTATGTGCGTGGGGGGGGGGGGGGGGGTATAAGATATTAAATAGTAACACAATAGTCCATAGAATATACTTCAGGAAGGTAGGTCCGTAATCTCTGGCTATAATCTCTTCCTCTGGGAAATAGAAAAGTACATGTGTATGTATGTGATTTATATTTAATACATTATATACACACACTGGGATAAATATGAAAGAAGAACAATCAATTATGTAATGTCTAATTCTTTTTACAAAATTGAGCTTACATAATTATATAGTACGACTAGTGCATCATTATTAAAGATAATTTAAAAAAAAGCTAAGTCTTAAACAAAGATGTAATGTATATACATACCTTCAGATACATTATGTATACCATATACATGCATGTGTAAATGTATATGTAAGTGTAGCACAACCTGCCCTATCCGTGGCCACCAGCTGAGTGTGCTGCTACCTGTTGGCTTGGTTAGTTCGGGTACCAGGATGTTGGTCACACCTTGATGACCCCAAGGTCGGTAGGGGTTGGTGTAGTAAGGCTATTGTTGTATGGTCGCACCTCCACCTCTACCACAATGGGCATCATTCATAGTGTGTTCACAGCTACCTCCAGACAGGCCTGTCACCATGATCATCCAAAATACTAACTGAAAAATTATGATTGACCCAAAATTAGGCCCTAAGTCCCTAACCCATCTTTAACCTCCCTGGTTAGTATCACAGGTTGTGCCGCTCTACATGCACCTCCCACAAACACCCACCACCTCCCACAGTCACCTAGGGGCGGGGGAGGCCGGCTACAGAAGCCATGCACCTCCCACAGTCGCCCACCACCTCTCAGAGCTTCCTAGGGGCGGGGGAGGCCGGCTACAGAAGCCCTGCACCTCCCACAGTCGCCCACCACCTCTCAGAGTCACCTAGGGGCGGGGGAGGCCGGCTACAGAAGCCATGCACCTCCCACAAACACCCACCACCTCCCACAGTCACCTAGGGGCGGGGGAGGCCGGCTACAGAAGCCATGCACCTCCCACAAACACCCACCACCTCCCACAGTCACCTAGGGGCGGGGGAGGCCGGCTACAGAAGCCATGCACCTCCCACAAACACCCACCACCTCCCACAGTCACCTAGGGGCGGGGGAGGCCGGCTACAGAAGCCATGCACCTCCCACAGTCGCCCACCACCTCTCAGAGCTTCCTAGGGGCGGGGGAGGCCGGCTACAGAAGCCATGCACCTCCCACAAACACCCACCACCTCCCACAGTCACCTAGGGGCGGGGGAGGCCGGCTACAGAAGCCCTGCACCTCCCACAGTCGCCCACCACCTCTCAGAGCTTCCTAGGGGCGGGGGAGGCCGGCTACAGAAGCCCTGCACCTCCCTACCACCTCCTACAGCCGCACAGGGGATCAATAATCTTTCCCCTCTCAGGAGGTTCAATCATAATTAATCATGGTAGAGTAAAATTGTGATAAATCATGTTTTCCCTCTCAACGGAGAAGATCCTGATAAATCATGATATGTTATGATTAATTATGGTCATGTAAAATCATGATAAATCATGTTTTCCCTCTCAATGGGTGAGATCATGATAAATCATGATATATTATGATTATGCATGGTCAGGTAAAATTGTGATAAATCATGCTTTCTCTCTCAAGGGAAAATATAATGATAAATTATGATATGTTATGATTAATTATGGTCATGTAAAATCATTATAAATCATGTTTCCCTTTCAATGGGTAAGATCATGATAAATAATTATATATTATGATTAAGCATTGTCTGGTAAAATCGTAATGAATCATGTTTCTCTCTGAATGAATAACATCATGATAAATCATGAAAAAGTATGACTACCGTAAATTCCTGCGTACTACCCGCATCTCGCGTATAACCCGCACCCCCAACTCAGGAGAATCCTATAACCCGTTTCTGGATTTGAAAATTTCAATTTTAGTACTGTTCTATAGTGATAAAAACCCTCGTATAACCCGCACCCTATATAGGCATGTCTGGTATCAAATGAAAGCTGAGTTTGGTTTGTGTACAACCCGCGGGTAGTACGCGGGAATTTACGGTAATTATGACTAGGTAAAATCTTGATAAATCATGTTTCCCCTCTCAGGAGGTTATATCACAATTAAGTATGAGTAATCATAATTAATCATGGTAAGGTAAAATTGTGATAAATTATGTTGTTTCTCTCAATAGAGAAGATCATAATAGATAATGATATATTATGATTAATTATGGTAATGTAGAATCATGATAAGCCATGCTTTCCCTCTCAATGGACGAGATCATGATAAATCGTGATATAGTTTAATTAATTATGGCCAGGTAAAATTATCATATATTATGTTTTCTCTCTCAATGGATAAGATCGTGATAAATCATGATAAATTATGATTAATCATCGTTAGGTAAAATCATGATAAATCATGTTTCCCCTCTCAGGAAGTTAGATCACGATAAAGTATGAATCACCATGGTTAGCATGATAAAAGAAAACAATGATTTATCATGATTTTGCCTCTCAGGAGGTAGGATCATGATAAAATATGATCAATCATGATTAATTATAGTAGGAGAAACCACAATTAATCATGGTCTCCCCTCTCAAGAGATATTATCATAATAAAGTATGATTTATCATGATTTATCATCATAGAAGAAAACATGATTAATTATGATATACATGATAGATCATGATATATCATGGTTCAACATGATAAATCATAATATTTATCATGATATTTTTCTACCTGGGTGGTAACCATCATTAACTAAGAAAGCTTCGTTTTGTGTTAAATGAATTGATGTAACCATCTATATATCTACGTTTCCCTTTAACCATTGAAAGATCACATGATGCTTCAAGTTGGACATTCAATTGTTGTCATGATGCATGAATGAAGCACTGGTGACTAATAATTCACCATACAGTATTAGTTCATCAGGCATGAATGCAGCCCCAATGATAAACACAGCAGGTTCACATCCATGCATAATCATCCCAAAATGGCATAACTCACTAGCCAGTAGCCCATCCTTTTGGCACCCCCTTTTGTGGTCTTCATAGAGGGAGGTGACTGTACATATATACCACAATGATTACGACTCTTCTGCACTGCAAGGATCAGGAACTGTAAGAACTGGCTAGCTTTAATTATCATTAGTAGGTGTGATTATATAGATCAATCACAAGTTGAATATCTGTCATGGCCTGTAGATTAAATTCCTTGAAATGGACCTTGATTGATTTGGTTATGGTTGAGTTGGTAGGAACAAAGTTAAAGAGCATGGAGGTATTCACACAAACAGAGCTACTCCATAACATTGCAAACAAAGATATGGCAACACCTGCGTTTCAGGATGCATTAGCATCAGCTATTCCAAAGGACAGGATTAACTAGAGCACTTTGTTGTGGAGAGATTCATTGAGAAATTGGAAAAATTCAAGCAGAACAATCCAATGACATTCACAAACCTCTACAAAGTTGAAAAGAAAATGAAAGCCAAAGGGAAAACTGTTGTGTTGAAAGCTGACAGAAATGTAATACAACTTCATTTGCTGCTGGAAGAGCTGTGAATTTGGATAAGATCTTGGAGCTTGAGCTAATGGCAGTTCCTCTGTCTCTTGCAGAAGTAAATGGAAGGTTAAGGAGTGGTGATAACTCACTCCTCATACGTAGCCCTACTAAAGACATTGCCTGCCCAACTTCAATTCACACAACAAATGATTTAACCATCATTATATGTTTCGTCCACAATACATACATTGGGAAACCCTGAATGAGCAAAGGTTTTCGGGGACTTAGCAAACGTATTTGTCAACACCATCCTAAGAATTAGAGAAAACTATCAGAGGATTGATTTGGTAGGTGATCAATACAGAGACAAAGGCATCAAGGCTGAAACAAGGAAGCAACAGAAGAATAACAAAAGGCCAATTCGGAGGATGGTGCAAAAGTAAACTGTTCCTCTCCCTGATGATTGGGGGAATTTCATTGTACACCCAAAGAAACAAGAGGGAACTCTCTACTTTCCTTATGGAGCATGTAATGAAAACAGTGACGCACAAAATGGTTGTAATGGGTGGACCATTCCATGATCCTGAGGAGGTAAGGACCACACTCCCATTAGACACATCTGTCTTGAAAGGTGATCACCAGAAGGCAGACACTCATATCATCTTGCATGCCATCAACTGCTCCTCCAACACAATAGTCATACAGGCAAGGGACACAGACATACTGGTTCAGTGAACAATGCAAGGGCTCTTTTGTTTGGAAATTGTAAGAAAACAGAAGCTCTACCTCCAACATCAGATGCACTGAACTTACATCTCATGTGTGTTACATCTGATATGGAACTTGGCGCACATTCAGAAACCCAAGATGATAGATCCTACATGCATGGGATGGAAGATGGAAGACAACAACCTGTTACTTCTGCCAATTACAAAAGAAGCAATTCCAGAGGCTTGCCTCTCTCTACTCATCTGCCATTGTAGGACTGGGTGTAATGTGGGTATAGGAAGGCAGGGTTCCAGTATACAAGCAATTGTCACACTGGAACTGCCTCTTCTCCTTGCCACAGTGTTCACAAGTGAGGACAATAAAATAAAAAGTGTGAAATATGATGGATTATGACCCATTTTCAAATGATGACATTTAAGGAGTAAGCAGTAAAAACACAGAGATTCTGGCAGAGTACTAATGGCAAAAGCAACTTATTATTGAGATATAGCAATGTATCAGAGGTGTCATTTACTAGGAGCAGGTCACTATGGTCAGTACAAGTGCAGCTGGTTTCAGAAACAAGTATAGAAAAGTCAAATATTGCCTGTTACGTCTATACGATGTATGTATGAATATAAGTATCAACCAAATAGATTAATGTGTACTTTTTGTTTTGTTGGTAAGCAGGTAACCATGGCAACCACAACAACACTATTTACTGATGAATAATAACCATACCTTTCATGTTAATTATTACTTCATGATACATGAGATGACATTTTAATTCTAGGGGGAAAATAATGTTTTTTTTCAAAAAAATGCATTTTGGGGGCCCCTGCCCCCCCAAAACTCAATTCTCAGCTCCGCAAGTTATTTTTTCAGAATCTACAGAAAAAATAGGTCTAGAAAAAAACACTTGCAAAACTTTACTCAGAAATGCTTCTAGAACTTGGAGAATCCATATTTGATTCCCTACTATCATTGTTTTCATTAAAAAAAAAATTTATACATGCTCTCACACTGGGATATCTATGAGAAATGAGAAAGGTCCAAGACATCACTCTATCTATGAGGCCATATATGATTCATGTCCTAAAGAAAACATTGATGGTAATCTAATTGCATTTGCATAAAAGATGAATCATCCTTTTCCGGTTCTGTGATCGCAACAGAAAAAGATGTTCTGCACATCTCTTTTGTAATCAGCAGCTACAAAAGGAGTCATGAGCTGTTTTGCCTCAATTAAACCACTTGAGAGGGGTAAATGATGACCTGTCAATGAGCGTTACTTCAAATTAAATCAAGCGGTAGTCTGATTTTATAAGTTTCCTTGGCCAGCATGAAGATGGATTACCGTATTCGACGTAATAAGCGCCCTGGGCACTTATAAAATTAATTTCATTGCGTTTTTAGTACTTAAGAGTTTAATTGTCACCAAAAAGCGTGAAAGTTGAGCCTTTGTTCTAGTCTAAAAATGCCCCAAAAAGAGGGGGGGCACTTATTTGGGGGGAGGGCGCTTATTACTCGAATACGGTAAACACAATAAGGGATGGATCGTGGCTGCGAACAATAGGAGTGTGTAGGGGAAGGTTCAGAGTACTATCAGTAGAACTTAGTAGGCTTGAGGGTCACATATGTGACTTTTTAAAATAAACACTTCAAAAAGTGGGTAAGATGAGTGTTGCTGGCATTTTGTTTTTCTATGGAGCTTCATTATCATCATGTTCGAAAGAAAGAAACAATTAGTGCAGTAAATTGATATACACAGTGTGCTAGAAACTGTCTAGATTCTCAAAAGTTCACCTCATCCTTCTCCCACCTGTGTGATTGCTGGTCAGGCCGATTTCACCTTCAGCAAAGCCCATCAGGAGAGGTCCAAAGACTGACATAGACCTACACAATTTAGACTAGTTAATCATCACAAATTGAGAAATCATGTATGAATATATAGTGAATCAAAAAGCTAATTAGCTCCTCACATTTATCAGATGATTAAGAATTGAGGCATCATGAGCTTCAATTTTTCAAATCACATCATCTATGGTCTCTTGACATCAGATTCTCGTAGGAGAACATTTCTGGCAATCGTGATTTATATATATGTGTATATATATATATGGCACAAACTCCTGAGTCATGCAGGTTTAGGGCTGAGGAGGGTCAAATCAGAAAATTCTTGATATGTTTAAACAAATTAATTATATTGAAAGGTATATATCTTGGCTCCTTGGAAAACTTTATGATACATCTCTAACCCAAGAGGTTCAGTTTTTATTGCCGCAAGAAGTCGATCATCATTATTTTAGGTGATTCTGAGATGGAAAATATATTGATATTGATTTTTTAGTGTTAAATACATTATGGCAACTCCTAATTCTGTTTTCAACCTGGTACACCATGTTTCCTAAAGTATACAAAAAATGAATATCCTAAGAAAAAAAGTTCTTGAGATGTAGCCCAATCAATTTTGAATATTAATCAAAATTATGAATATTTCTGTCACATACTCTTAACTTTATACACATAGAGATTTGAAGCCTGGGGACAGTTACATCTGTGACAGTAAAAGGACAGCGCTACTGCAGCTGGTCTGGCCACAAAACTTTGTCTAGCTGAAACATGGTTCGACTGAGGGCCTACTTAAAGTATGCACTGCTACCCTCCTTTAGGAAGATGTAAACCTCAGGGCCTTACACAGACACAGACATATCCTAAATCATCTACAGGAAGAAGCCTTGTGCAGTAGTTAGCAATCTGTATAGGGGAAGTCACAGTGCATGGCATGTAATTGGGGAACATTTGGGATTTTGTGATATTAAAGCATTACAGCCTCTGGTTCCGTGGCTGCTTCAGCTCCAAAATGCATTACTATCAGCAGTATTTTAGCGTATATGATATCATTTCATGCATTCATGAGAACATTGACACTGTTTTGCAATATTGCATCAGTTAATTATCCCTCTCACTAATACAAGATACAACTACTTAAAGCACTTAACAGTAGTTGAAACAAAAGTCCTCATCACTGCTAGCCCAATATATCATTAGCAATACTGATGTTACCTGCGCACAGAGTATTGATGTTAAAGGACAGTGGAATTGGATATCAAAGTACCCTGGGAAAAAAAATCTCAGAAAAATGTAATTGGAACGGGCAAACATGTTATAATGGTTCAGAGTATGCCCCTAAGCCCAGCTACTGAAAGATGTTCTGAAATAAGATTTAGTTTCACATAAAATCAAATGAAGCAAGTAGCTCCAAATGACTGACAAAAGTCTAAATGATAGCTTATCAAGAGATGCTAATATGTCCCTCTCCAGTATTTTGTAAAACCACATATCAACTACTATTAGCTGTGAAAATCTTTTTCCGCAAACTGCTGCGAACTTGAAGGGTATAGATAATGGGTGTTGTCAATGCATAGGTGTAAATACCAACGTGAGACCAGAGCCATAACATGACTGTATGACAGATGCTGTAGGAGTTGAGGCGTTTTGTTGTTGCAGAAGTATTGTCAAATGTCAACATCAGGCGGATAAAATGCAACTGGGAGTAAAATATAGTGTATGAGTGACATGAGGGCTTTATGCTTTTTTATCAACAGCATTGTATTACCTGACAGGAGTGATGTCACTGCATGCGTCACTGGCAATGCTGATCAGGAAACATGGACATGTTCCGGACGTGTGTATTAGATTACTAGACAAGTAGAGAGTATATTTTGCGGCCTAGGGACAATCATCTGTATTCATCATTTTCTCATGCACGGAACATATCAAGGTTGTCCACGCATATTGCTATGCATCATATACTGTTGACACGTACAGTGAATCTATTGGTAGTTGTATTAAACTAGTTCTATATTGATAGTTCATTCATGCAGAAATTACTACGTGATCGAAGTCACTATTGTTTTCAATTTTTCCAGTTGGTTTGAAGTCAAAACAAGAAGAGTGGTTTTGGCAAGTAACAATCAATATTAATCGCTAATTCTTTTCCTCTCTGCTGCAGTGGTACAATACAGAGCCATCATGCGTTCTAGGCTGTGACCAAGGTCATTGATTTGGTTAATTTTATCATGCTTTATTCGATTTATATCTACAAATAGATATATATTCTTAAAATAGGTGACATTATTATGATCTCAGAGGAGATTCTGATCACCTGCATCATCAGTAATTAGCAATCAGTCAGTCATTGAGTATATATAGACACGAGGGTTACGTCACATCCCCCATGACCAATGCAGCACACCAGCATCGGTATCATTAACGATTAACCCTTCATGGGCCACACAATGCTTCAAGTGGTATTCAAACTTGATGATGCATGAAGGGCATAGTTAGCATTTTATATATATATATTTATATATATAGTGCATCTATTGAATGCAACACAAGTTATTGGACCAGGTTGCAATTATATATATATGGACGATGGGGGGACATACTGCATTAAGACAAAATTCTACCCTTAAAGGGTGGTCTGTAGTTATGCAGAGACTAAATGCAGAACATTAAGCCTGATGATTGTCAATTAGCCAGAGCTGATTAGACCCTCATCAGATAATTCAGGTATTTGTGCCACAACTAGACGACTACCATGACATGGCTACTAATTGGCCATGGATGTGACTGGCATTGGTGAGGCTACTAGTAAATAGAGGTTATCAGAAGTTTAAGAAAAGCTTGGCAATATCAACCAATGTAAATTGTGTTTTGTTAAGAGTTTTGATGAAGTGTACTAGTGTAGTTGGCTATTTAAGGAAGGCCCAATGCCTTGAGGATTCATCATTTGATAAATGAATAGTTAATTGTAGAGGGCCTCGTGATAAAAGCTATTCATGAAATAAATCAACATCAAGTCAAAACCTAATATGTTTAAGAGGTATAGACAATGTACATCATTTAAGTTTGTTTCAAATCCTTTGAACTTTTTGGTGTTTCCAATTGTGTGTGGATAGAAAATGGGGAGATGCTTCTCTGTTCATAATGATTTACCTTTGAGCAAGGGGTGCCATGATAACTTACAGTTTATATTAATAATTCTAATAGAGCTTGCAATTATAAAGGAAGTCCTATCTCAGTTTAATATTGCCCTCCTTGCCCCCCCCCCCTTCTCAAGAATCCTTCACCCTTCAAGGGCAGTCTATTGTCCGCATGGAGTTTGCAAGCCTGTGCCTTGATGATTTGAGGCAGCTCTGGTTACCAACTCACCTGGCATGTGGCCATCTCTCATGTGCCAGTAATCTACTTATCTTCCGTATGGCAGAAAAAGCCAACATCTGGGCCTTTACAGGTTAAACCAAAAGCAATAGCCTTAAGGCCAACTAAATGTCATCAGGATGACCAAATGTTCATAATGTATTATCATTGCTCTTTTTCCAGTGATCTGCAGGATGGGAGGAAACTTAACTTTTGTAGTCATTGAGATCACTTTTACATTTTACTTGACCTTCAGAAGATTCATAGGAGTCAACTTTTCTGGATGGCAAATTCCTAGTACTTCTCAATAATGAGGAAGTTATTTTAAGTATTATGTTCAAAAATAATTAATGCATCAATTCTCACATGTATGATATAAGTCAATAATCATTTGTCATGGTCTACTATTTATTGGGATAGTTCACAAGGTCATTTATGCTGATATCATGAAGTAATGATGTGTATAGTAAAATACATCATTGTAACAGAAATAGCTATAGAAGCGGCAACAGAGGATCATTCACAAAAGCACTCAATATTGTTACCATGATATTGGTCGCAATTTCTGTGTAGTTCCTGTCATAGTTAGCAGATGTCCCTTCAATTTGTAATGAGTATTTCCTGGTAATCTGTTTACTGAAAAAGGGTAGTTGCTGGATGATTGTCAACCAGACCTTTATTGTGGCTGAACTTGTTTACATTCATTGCCAATGTTTGTCCAAACATTTTGATCAATTCATTATGGCTCCTATATTTTGCATTTATTGTCACAATTATTGCATGTGTTGCTAGGGTATGCGGTCATCCCTCAAACAGCGGGGTTTTATTGGCCCTTCACTGCTGGAAGATAAGGAGCACAGAGTGTGTCAATACATTTTACCCTTTATTATTGTGACCAGTCCATGGACAAATATTATGTGACCTTCTGGCTGGCACAATACATGATTGCATTACTGGCCAGATACTTGCTAATACGGTAGTAAAGCACCATGCTAAACCATGCCGTTAAAGACTATATCCGGAGGTTTTGGAAAAAATGATAAATACTAATAAATAACTAAAGAAAGATTTCCAGTCAGTTAATATACCTAAGTACCTGTTAATAAAAGCGAAATTGTCATTTAAAAACCTCTGGATGTGGTCTTCAAAATGGAATCATAGATTTACGCACTCTAAGGCCTTAACAGGTTGATAACAAATGATGGGAGAACACCAGGTGGTCGTATGGATTCAGGATGTTATCATAAGGACCACAAATTGAGCTGACTCCAGCCCTTTTTACATTTCTCCATCTATCACATGCTGATTACAACTAAGGTGCTTCCTAGATCTAATTTTTATATGATGGCAGTTCTCCCTGTTCAGTGCCTCAATTGTCGATAGGCTCTTTGTAAAGTGCTGACTTTGGACTAAATTGCTTTTTTTTGTCACTTGGAGTATGAACTATCACATATGGAGTAAGCATTCTAATGCAAGACTGATGTTCATTGCTATCATCTACTGTGCAACCTCAGCTGCCATTTTATGGTAATGTGAACGAAGTGGATTTAAACAATATCCAGTTGATGGGTAGTTTCACAATAGTTGTTTCAGCGTATCCTAAATGAGTAAATAATCAAATAAAGAGAAGGTTGGGTGTGTACAGCCACATCATAATCCTTTATTCGGAACAGGGTTCTATAGAAAAGCCATCAGAGCAGCTAGTTGTTAAACATATAATATAGACATCTCTGTTTTGTGGACGGTAGAGGTTTATGAAACTACCTTTCTTAAATTTAATATGTTTTACTTCTGTACTTATGTTCACAGTATTTAGATGTTGATGTCCAAGAAATGTGATATGATCAGCTAGATATTTTATTACACCTCCTCCTGTGGATGCAACTCTGGGGAAGGTAACATTACTGCCAAGCCTCCACAGCCATTAAGATCATTGTCTCATGTTAAGTCATTCGCCTGAGCCAAAGAGAGTGACAACCACCAAATACAATGAAAAAGAAAATATCAGTAATATTATTCCTTGCAGGCAGTAAATTAGCAAGTATAACTTCTTGGGCTCTTTTGGGGGAATTTTGCCCTAGCAATATTGATGTAGGTTAAACTATTGAACGGATCAATAAACTACACAGTGGAACTTCAGATGGGTTTCTGTCTTATAAATATCCTATGGGGCAATGTCAAATTGTCCAATAAACTTCACTGCTGGTAGCAAGGTAAAATCCTTCAATGTCATATCTGCAGCGGTTTTTCATCAAGACGGAAAATTGTCTATACAACAGTCGCTTGTATTTGCCATAGAAAAGGTTTGTATATAGATGACATTTACATAACAGATGGCAACACTTTTTTCCAAAGGGATACGGCGAGGGAGACTTTAGAATCAATGTTACAAATGTAAAAGTTATCAGTCCACAGCTTTACACTAGAGATTGTAAACAGTTTCTGAGGCCATATAATTTCCAGTCAGAAGAGAATTTGATGGTGATTTAAATGCATTTGCATGAAAAATGAATCCTCTGTTCTCATGCAGTGATTACAACAGACAGAAGATGCATCGGTGATATCATTTTTAATCACCTCAGTTAAAAAGACCCTCAGGCTGAACTGGCTCAATTGAACAGATTAAAAAGGATAAACAATGTCCTGTCAATGAGCATTGTTTCAAATTAAATCAAGTGGGAGTCTGACTTTGTTCCTCCTCTCAATCAACATGAAGATGGATTGAAGCACAATAAGGCAGACATTGTGGGAGCAGATAATGAATGTGTGGACGCTATGATTCCAATTTCTAGAAGTCTCATTTTTCTCATGTTCAAATGTGAGGACGAATTTGTTAAGGAATAAATGAAGGGCTCTTAACTTTGACAACTTAGATACATTCAGAAATCGAAAGTGCTTGATTTAGTAAAAACTCCTAGGTATTTTCATGTCAGCATAATAACTAATATTTCTTAAAGCAGCAAGTTGTGGAAAAAAAAGATCAATGTGCACTGAGGGTCTGCCCTAAGTACACACTGCTACCCTACTTCAGGTACACAATGTGACCCTCTACAGACTAGATCCTACAGAAACACAGATGAGCCACCAATAGGTACTAGTATGACGCTAATATAGAGGAACAACTTGTAAACTTTAATTCCTGTACATGCCACAGAAACTTCTGACAGAATCTACTGAGGGAGTCATGCTTCCCCAGTACTTCGTGAACTTTATAAGCAAAATGATAATTTTCATTGCAAAGTTGCATTTATAACTATTAATTGATGTAGAATGATAGAAATGTAATATGCTTTTTGTTTGGGAATCCAATTCCCTTTCAGTAATTGTTTAGGTTCTTGAAATTTCATTGACTCCATGTGAGTCAGATCAATCCACCAAAGAATGTCAAAGCTTGAGACATCAAAGCTTGAGACATTGTCAGATCCTTCAGAATATAATCAAATTTCAAACAAACATTTTTGGTTCTTGCCATAGTCTGCTTCAGTACCAAACAATTTCACATGGAGAGAGTGAGAAAGGATGGCACAAACTAAGGAAAACAGAGACACTCAAGAACATTCTCTGATAGAGGGCTTGACTTAAATGCCCTTGATGTCTGGTTCGAATCTGCAGCAAAGCTTTAGACACCTTCTAGAACCGGAGGCAAAGCCAGGAAATTAGTGTAAGGGGCATGGATTACATGCTTTTATGGTAAAGTGCATAATTGCTTTAAATTTTGCCTTGATCATTGCTCTGTATATATATATATATATATATTATTGAAATGAGATGCAGCGACATAAATAATAACTGTGATTCTAACTTTAACCATATACATTGATCATTGATCCTCTGCCCTGGAACTGGCTGAAAAGAATAATCAAAATGATTCAGTGCATTGCCAATTTTTGAAGGAGCATGTGTTACTTGCGAGAAACTGTTGAAATACACTTTGGTAACAAGAACCAACTTTTATTCAAAATAAATTCCAATGTTTCACACTGATATTTTAATAAAAATTTTTAGAGTGTAATTAAAATCAAGAAAGGTAATGATATGATACAGTTATTGGATATCACTGCCTGTCTCAGACAGGAATTGGATATGGAATCAATAACACAACAAGAAGGGCACAAGTTTAAGGCGAAAACAAACAGGACGCATTTTGTACGTGCGGACGGAAGAGTGTAAGAAATGCCCTTTGAGGCGTTGTCTACTTGGCTACGCACGGACGTTTACGCGCCCTGTATGTTTCCACCTTTAAAGTCTTTGTGCTGTCGATATTTGTAATAAATGAGAGAGGTCCAAGAAATCAATCCATCTTAGGCCATATGGTTTATATTCTTAGGAAAAAAATTAATTAGATTTGCATAACAGATCAATCTTCCTTTCCAGTTCTGTGATTACATGAGAAAACACATACTGCTTTTTTTTTTTTTTAGTCAGCAGCTACAAAAAAAGCTCAAGAGCTGTGTTTTACCTCAATTGAACAGATTAAAAGTGATAAATAATGGCCTGTCAATGAGCGTTAGTTCAAATTAAATCAAGCAGTTACCTGATTTTAATAATCCCCTTGGCCAACATTAGGATGGATTAACTACAATTAAGCATTGTGGCTGTCGATTATTAATGGGTGTTCTTAGAGGAACGATTCAGATTTCTATCAGCAGAACTTACACTTTTGAAAACTGTGTTTGCACTCTTCTCAGAACAGTTATAGTAGCTTCTCTGACATATCCAACCTTCTGAAAGGGGATAAAGAGTTCTGCTGGTAATTTGCTTTCTAAGAAGTTTCATTATTATCATGTTCTAAAGAAAAATAAACATTCATGGAGTCAAGGAACTGGATGCTGTGTGCTTCAAACTCTATATTGACCTGTCGTGATTCTGGCAGAGATAATGGACAAGACAAAATAAGTGGACTTGGGCCATGTAGAATCGATGAACGGCCTATTTATTAAATAATGATAATAAAGAAAAAAAAAAAAAAAAAGAAACATACATTGTAAGCGAAGCAGTGAACAAAAGCGAACCTCTCTGGGCCGCGGTCAAGCAAGCAATACCTGTTACCACAACAAGCTGGAGTGAGGCTGGCAACCAGTGGTTCATAAACAACCCACCAGAGGGGGTGGTGTTGAAGCAGTCTAGCTCTCAGTGGCAGTTCTAACAACTCCCACCAGGCGGCGACACCCGGGGGGAGGGAATACTCAGTCAATACATGAAACAAGGCGAGCTTGTTTCTCACCATTGACCTGTCGTGATTCTGGCAGAGATAATGGACAAGACAAAATAAGTGGACTTGGACCATGTAGAATCGATGAACGGCAATCACCCAGAATCACATTACCATAGATACTATCATTGTTTTGACAGGATGGCGTCCACGACCATCCTATCTAGGTCTATCCTGCTGGATAAAGGCTTAGCCAGGTAGATTAGGGCTGTGAGACTAGCCCAGTCTCCCGTCTGTCTAATGTCCTCCAGTGGCACACCACTATGGTGGAGGAAGGCCGCGCCTGCCCTCCTAAGGGAATGTACTCCTGCACCAGGAATGTCCAAATTGATTAAGTTCAACAAGCGCTTTAAATATTTCAACAATACCGGGTAGGTCAACGGCACTGAAGAAGTCCCCTTTGTCAATAAAAACACAGGGTCATCCGGGGATGTGGCTGGCATGTCATTAAAGTGTCTCTTAATCATAGTAGCGGCACATAAGGGGGAACCAATAGCATAGGTGAGTGGTATGAGATGAGTCCTTTGGCCATACTGAACAGTCTTAGAACTCGAAATAGTTAACAAAACTCCCCAAGGATAAAACCGCAGGGAGCGCCTCCTTAAATAATGACCTTCTAACTTTAGATTATCTGGAACTAGATTACATTTACGTAAGAGTGATCTGAAACTAGTGATAATGCAACACCACATACAGCGTTCATTTACATCCAACATATTAACTGACATGAACATGGCTAAAATATTTTCCAAGGTCAGAGTTAATCTCAAAGGTTCTGGGTCGCCCAACAAACGCCGCAGCCCTTTTAGGGTCGCAGAAAACACAAAATCCTGCCTAATGAAAGTCACATCATAACCAAAATACTTATTAAGGCTAATAACACCAGAAATATAATTATCTATGCTCACATACGAGAGGGTGTCAAAGAGATACACAGCGAACCTGCACATGACATCAACCGTCGTCGGGACTAACGGTAACAACAACAAAGTACAAAAGGTTATATATTTTCTCCACTGAGATGCCTTGGTTCTCCAGGTCGACTTAGCCCAACAGTAAGATCTAACATGGGCTGCCCTCTCATCTAGGGTCCGTCGCAACTGGAGTGCATCTACAACAACAAAAACCCAAAGGTACATGGCCATTTTTATCAAGTAGTCTAGACAGAGCATCTGCTTCACAATTCAATTTTCCGGGGATGTGAACACATATTAAATGACAGTTAAATAATACACTTAGCCAGAAAATCCTGCGCAGGAAGGACATGGCCACTGGATTATCACTCTTACCGGTATTGATACCGGTAACCACTTGTGTGTTATCAGAATTAATAATAACCCTACAGTCTTTCCACAAATGCCCCCAACGCCATAAAGACTCCAATAAAGGGTATAATTCTTGTACATTTATATTCACAGGGATTTCGTCGCCGGGAGCATGGCACAGGTGGATATGTAAGTCTAAATTGGCGTCAAGGTCAGATTTCCACGCCCCTGCTAGCCAGTCACCACCTGAGACGGCACCGTAACCCGAGCCTGAGGCATCCATGTATAGTTCCACATGATCAGATACTCTCCTGCCAACCATTTTCGCCTCACCATTAAACCAGTTTGCAAAGTTTCTCCACCATGCTAAATCCTCAAAGAAACTCTTACTTAAAGTGATACGTCTCTTGTTTAAAGAAAAGTTTTTTAACAGAGCTATGATTCTATGAGAGAAGGTCCTGCCTCCCTTTATCACTGTAGAGCAGTGGCTGAGAATACCGCAAAGTCTCTGAATCTGTTTACGCGTCGCCTGGCGGCGACCCACAAAAAACGCAAGCTCTTCATGCAACTTCACAATCTTATCAGCAGGGAGACGTAGTCTCATCTCAATAGTGTCTATTTCAATACCTAAGTACCTTTGTACCTGGGATGGTGAGGCCACCTTCTTGTAGGCAATGTCAAAACCCAAGGACCTCAGAATGCTATGTAGGGCCAGCTGAGCTTCTTGACATGACTTAAAGTCTGCACCCATTACCAGAAAATCATCTAGGTAATTGTAACAGGTGTAACCACAGCCAGTCATATATCTAGATACAGCGTCCGTGAGGCTATTAAAAATAAAAGGTGATGCCCTTGCCCCAAACGACAAAAAATTGTCTTGTATGTAAACATCCGAGCCGCCGACTGTCCATGACAGGCCCTGGTATTTCCTGTCACAGGGTCTTATCATACAAGTTCTGTAAGCCGAGGCGACGTCAGTGACAGCTAAATCACAACCTTGTGTCAGGCTATCACAGATCTCATCCATAGTATGAAACTTAAAGTTTTGGAAGGTTTCTGACATGTAGTTGTTAATAGAAACCCCCTCCGGCCTGCTGGCGTCTGTGATAGGGCGATAACCCCCTGAGGCCTTACTAACAGCTCCCATGGCGTGGACACAATGCGGTTTTCTGTCTATGACAGATAGCTTACCGGTACTCAGCTCTTTAAGAACTATATCATTAATAAATTCAAAAGCATCAACTGTAGCTGAGGAGTAGTTTTCACAATGGTAAGAAGCCACCTCTGCATAAGGGTCCACAATCTTAAAACCATGAATGACACCATCCAAAAGGAATAAACTGTTCAAGTCCCAGCCACTACTGTACACCTTATTAGGGCCGCCTGAAAGCATCTGTCGCCAACCTGATGGTTTGAATTGGGAACTAACACCCCTGACGACATGTGGTACCGCAGAATCCCAAAGGGGAACATAACTAGAGTAGTTACACAACAAGGCATCGAGATCCTCAAAGCACATTAGATCCTGACACCCCGCATAGCCCAGGGATTCAAAGTCTGCAGTTCAGGCGTGACGTTGATCTCCCCCCTGCTGACTGGGGTTGTTATACTGGCTATACGGATTAAACTGGGCAGGTTGTTGTTGCTGCTGCTGGTAGGGGTTTCTCTGCTGCTGCTGAGACTGAGGGGGACGACCACCCCGGGCTTTGTGAGTACCCCTACAAATGCAACATACGTGATACTTGTGGCAGGGATTGTATGTGCAATTTGTGAAGTTCCACGAGGCGCATACGTCATCGGGACACCAGATGCGTGGTGCCGAGCCGCCCCCTCTGTTAGAACCCTGGTTGCCCTGACGACCACCCTGATTATTGCCTGAGGTTTGCTGTAACAACCTCATTGCCTCCTGATACGCCCTGGTGTTCTCAATACCGAAGTGGGACGCATTAGCCGTATGCTCTGCTGCCATATAAGCAATACGCCCCTCTGTTACCTTGGTGGTAACCTCATGCTCGTATTTGGCGACTGCCTTGGCTGTGTATGTAGGACGGATCTCCTTCCATGCTATATACTTAAAATGTTCAAGGTAACCCTCTACCGTAAACCTTGCATCATTCGACTTGTGAATACACTGTAACACACTGACCATACCGTAAACCAGCTCCCGATAACTCATTTCATCAAAGGACTTATCATACGGCATGTGGAAGTCTGGTCTAATCCAGTGGCGAGATCTCTTTCTGCGCGCAGATTCACTGCTCCAGTGTAAGCCGCCCATCATCTCATCTGCTCTGCCGATGTCGCCCTGGTCGCTCCCCGCCATGCCCAGAGCCTGGAGCCCGAGGCCGACTGACGCCAAGCCCGCCTGAAGCGTAGAAGTAGCCAAGTACGGCACCTCTGGAGGATTGTAGAGTGACCCATCTGCGAGGAAGAGCTGCGGTTGTTGCTGGCCAAACCCTGGAGGGGGTACAGGCCCTGGAGGAGGCGTAATTCCCGGTTCTGTAGGCTGCGCTGGCTGAGAACCCGCACCTCCGGATGCGCCGCCATTTTGACCCGCTGGAGCTTGTTGCCGGCTGGGCTGCTACCCCGCGCCCGGGACCAGCGGGCTCGCCAGTCCGGATTCCAACCGCTGATTTTCAATGTTTATGGCCCTAAGCCGCTCCTCCAGTGCTTTTACCTGTGCTTGCTGCTCCAGTATCGCCTTTTTCTCCTCTGCCAAGGCGATCTGCTTCTGTAAAATGTCCTGCCGGTCCATACTAGGCGAGGTGGGTTCCACAATCACCCGCTCGCGCTAAGTCAAATCTATAGAACTGTCCAGATCCTCTTTGCTTTTCGGGACATATGGCTCCCCACACTGCGGACACTTCTTCTTTCTGTAATCGTATTCAAAACCACACTTACATATGGCCATAGTAAAAACCATACATTGTAAGCGAAGCAGTGAACAAAAGCGAACCTCTCTCAAGCAAGCAATACCTGTTACCACAACAAGCTGGAGTGAGGCTGGCAACCAGTGGTTCATAAACAACCCACCAGAGGGGGTGGTGTTGAAGCAGTCTAGCTCTCAGTGGCAGTTCTAACAACTCCCACCAGGCGGCGACACCCGGGGGGAGGGAATACTCAGTCAATACATGAAACAAGGCGAGCTTGTTTCTCACCATTAATATTTCCAATACAGTGTGCAATGATAAAGAAGGTCTCATTCCAATGTGATATTGCTCCCTACCCTTCCACCCACTGCAGAGAGAGAAACTGTTTAAGGTAGTTGCCTACCTTCAGAAGTGCATGCACTGAGTCAATTTTGGCGCAGTATAGTATAGTCTGGCCTCCTATCATATTTTTTGGGACTACACACTTGATCTCTATGGGTGCAGGGCTCACAGATATAGGCTATGCTCGATTATATCAAGATATTCACCCATTCTGATACCTAGTATTAGCTGCTATATGTTGCCAATATTATTAAGGATATTTGGAATATTACACATGTATTGGCATAGTACGAGAAGGTGGTAATGCATTCTTACAATGGATTTAAGAATGTTGATGATTCACATTTTTTCTTTGGAGACCCAAAACATGTAAAATATGTGCAGGACCTTATGTTAAAAACACTTGCTATGCTTAGATATGGTTACTACCAATGTTTTGAGCAACTACCAGCAAAATCTAGATACTTTACAAAGGGGCATTATCAATATTTGTAATTGAATCAAATACACTTTATTTTTTCTAAAGAACCAAAACTGGTGAATTCTTGTACTATTCATAATTTCAAGGGGTTTAAGCAAGATCTTGCCTTGAACCTGATGTAATGTCATGGCCATGGTGTGATGATTGATGGAAATATCATAATTCAACAGAATTATAATGTTACAGCAACATCTCAGAATGCACTCACTCTTTAAGGTCAAATAGGTAAGAAAATAGCTTGGGACTTGTCCCTTTTTTTGCATTCCTGGAAAGTACATGATATTTGGACCTGATTAGTCTCAGTTTTGTAGATTTCTAGATACTTTGGTACCAAGGTAGGCAACCACCTTTAACCTCTTTTTAAATGGTGTTTGTCTTCAACTGTCTGTTACTGTATTAACCACAAATATACTGTATAAGCGTCATGAGCTATCAGCGTTTCTTACAAAACCCACTGACAAACTGATGGTATGGATTACAGAAATATTTCCAATTTGTAGGTGTGAAAATGAACAGGCAACAAGTTTCATCACATGAATCTGTGACAGATGATACATGGGTTGATGTGTTTTGTCATTGCAGAGGTGTGGTTAAAATGTCAGCTTCTGGCACATAAACGACAACTGGAGGTAGAAAATAGTGTATGAATGACACCAGCACCTTAGGCTATCATAGCTACAGCATTGTATTAAGTGGCAGGAGGGATATCACTGCATGCATCATCAGAGGACTCTGATTAGGAAGGATGACACAGTCATAACCTGTGCTCTTCAAGCATCAGACTGGTAGACAAAAATAAAATATGTTCTGCAGTCAAGGGACAATCATCTGTATTCATCATTGTTCATTGAACATATCAAGATTGTTTATCGACTTTGCCATGCATCATATATTATTGACACTAGCTGTGAATCTATTCTCTGTACAGCTTACTAGCTATATTTGGTGAGACTACTCATGCAGAACAACTGTTAAGCAATGACCAGCCACCCAGAAAGATATGATCCATAGTCATCAACAAATATCCTTCCTGATGATTTGGAAGATTACCATTTGGTCCGAGACACTATTGTTCACCAATGTCAGACCTTGCAATGTACCCAAGGTCTCATCTCAAGCAGACTGCTAAAGGCTAGTGGCAGCTGCTGATACAGGCACCACCCTGCCCTACCAGTGAGGATAAACAATCTTGATTTGTTCAATGAACATGGCTATTGATATCGAAAAGGGGAAATTTAGATAATGTTATGAAAGCTTAATAGATTTATGTCTATTAATAGTTATACATTCCTAAAATAGGTGACATGATTATGATCTCAGAGGGGAGTCACCTTAAGCCCCAGTAATTGGCAATTAGTGAGTCACATAATATAGACAGGAGGTTTATCTCACATCCTCCATGATCAATGCAGCACTGCAGGATCTGTATGATTGCCAATTAACGCTTCAAATCCTACATACTGTGTTAAACATTGTACTCTTTGTCAACATGATGCATTAATGCAGCCCTAGCATTCATGCATCATACTGACCTTTTAGAGTGAGCTAACACAGCACAGTTGGCATGACTATTGCTCACCCCACTGACAAGGTGTATACTGCATAAATGATACCATCTTGCCCTATAAGGGTGGCCTATAGTCAGACTGAATGTGGAACTTTATGCCTGATGATTGTCAATTAACTGAGTTGATTGGGCTGACATTACCACAATATGATCAGCTAATCCAGGTATTTATGCCATAACCTAGTACTGTACATAGGGATTAGACTTAACCTTTAGCAGCATCGATCAATGCAAATTGCGAACAGTTTATATAGATATTTCTAATACAGTATAGGGGCATGATATTACATATTAATCTCATACACAGTATTTCCGAGTAACATCTGCTGTTTACTCGGTTTCTCTACCTGAAGCTAGCGCACACAGTTCCCGGGAGAGGACTCGGGTCCTCTCCAGGTTACCGCATGCTGCAGACCCTCCCACCTGGCCCCGTGATCAAAGTACCGGTGGTTATATAAGACCCGTGTGTTTACTCGGAGAGCAGTCAGTGCAGGCCTGGCTGACGATCGACTTCACTATGTCCAACTGTGCGGACAATGCTGTATATTGATATTATACCGACTGTTTACTATATTAGTATAGAAACAAGATCAGAGCTGTGTATTGATTTCACACTGAGTGCTCCCCTGTTCAGGAATGTGAATTACTTTGTAATTAAGTCTGTTATTCTAGCACCTGGAAACTGCCGATCTCATTGTTCCTTAACCTAGAATAAATACGAACCATCACAACAGATTGAAGATAAAGGAATTCTTAGCTCAGTTTAATATGGCCCTCCTCCTCCCCTTTCTCTAAACGCCTTGGAGCTTTAATGGCAGTCTATAGTCCGCATGCCTATACAGACCCGTGCTTTGATGATTTGAGGCAGCTCTGGTGGCTAACTCACGTGTGTTCCTGTATCATGTGCTCACCTTCAGCATTGCAGAAAAAGGGAACATCTGGGGCTTTACAGGTTAAACCGAAAGCAATTAACTTAAGGCCAACTTGATGTAACCAAATATTTGTAATGCTCATTCCTTTTTTTTCAGTGACCTTTCCTTTTGCAATTTTGAGAGTAGCTTTCCATTGACATTAAATTTTTAGGAGTCAACTTTCCTCTTGTGATCATTGAAAAACATTTTGTTGCTCTGATATTTCTACTCTGTCAAAAGTATTTGGCAAACCTTAACTCATATTAATCATGCCTGATGCATTAAGTTGCAGGTATTTAGATCAATACCTGTCTGGACAAGTCATGCTGTCTCTAAAATGTTAGTTGTGAAGTTAACATATGGCCAATGTGTAGGAGAATCTGACCACAAACGTCTGCGGACTCAGTGACAGCAAACTAGGCCCTACTATTGACCACAAACACAAAGCAAAACAACATGGACGGCATGATGTCACTGCTAGGTGACGTTGTAACTGCGTGGGCTTTATGCTGAGCAAAGCCCAGTGGGTCTCACTTTAAAAAATGCCTTGAATGCATCAATTAACACTTATGTTATGTCAGTAATCATTTGTCATGAATCATTCATTTGGACGATTCACATCACCCTTTCTGCTAATATCAGGAAGCAATGATGTGGGTTGTAAAGCACATTTCTGTGACAATATTAAAAAGATGCAATATTAAAAAGAAGCAATAGAAGTGGCAACAAAGGGTCATTTACAAAAGGAGTCAATATTGTTATCAAAATATGTATACAGATATTCCTTCAATTGGTAATGAGTATTTCCTGGTAATCTGTTAACTAAAAAAAGGCTGTTGCTGTAACAGAGTGGTTTTTATTATGTATGACCCTTAACTGCTAGACGATAAGGTGCGCAGATTGTGTCAAAGCATTTTACCCTTTATTGTTGTGATAAATACATTAGCGCTGACCAGTCAGTGGACAAATATAGAGATCCCGTCTGGCCTGCACAATACATGGATCACACTAGGATGGTACCTAACCATAATGCCAATGAGATATCATCATACCAGTAAACACTCTATGACCTGAGAGGGTTAAAGACAGATGATGGGAGAACACCAGGTGGTTGTATAGATTCAGTAATGACTAATAATGAGGGCCATAATTCCAGTCTATTTTACATCTCTCCATCTATTACATGCAGGTTACAGCTGAGGTGCTTCTAGAGCTCCTTCTTAAAAGATTGCAGTTCTGCCTGTCCATTGCCTCAATTGTTGATACACTCTTTATAAACAAGCCCCTGCCGTTGGAGTGGATTGCTAACCTTTTTCGTCACTTGGAGTATGAAGTACCACATGTGGAGTGAGACTGATGCTCATTGCTGTCATCTACTGAGTAATCCCAGCCCAAATATATTAGTAAAGTCACACACTTGGCTTCAAGCAATATCCAGGTGATGCACACGTTCACAATAGTTATTTCAGCACATCCAAAATGAGTAAATATAAAGCAAATGAAGAGAGGATTTTGTGTTTACAGCCTCATCATAATACTCTGTTAGAAGTAAAATTCTATAGACAAGCCATTGATGTAGAAAAAATATATCGACATCCAAGTCTTGTGTATGGTAAAGGTCACAGTATTTAGATGTTTATGTTCAAGAAGTGTGATATGATCAGCTAGATATTTAGTTCTTCCTCTTGTAGATTTGACTCCTTTCGGCCCGTAATTTATCCAGTACATCTTCATAGATAGGCTTTTTGGGGATATTTTGCCTCTAATGTTCAGCAAGGTAGCAAAATCTCATTGTTGGTTGAAGTACAAAACAGATCAGTAAACTACAAACTGGAATTTCAGACTGGTTTACTGTCTTATGAAAATACATTAGGGCAATATAAAATTGTCCGATAAACTTCACTGCTGGTAGCAAAGGAGTATGCTTCAATGTCATATCTACAGTGTTTCACCAAGAGGGAAAATTGCAAACAGTCCATTTTATTTGCCAGAGAAATGTTTTTTATATAGATTAAATTGACATGACAGATGGCAACAGTTTGCTCCAAAGGAATAAGGGGAGGGGGACTGCAGAATCGATCTGACAAATAGAAAAAGCCACAGTTTTGCCCGGAGATTGTAATCAGTTTCTGAGGCCATATAATTTCTATTCAGAAGAGAATATGATGGTGATTCAAATGCATTGCATGAAAAATGAATCCGCTGTTGTGATGCAGTGATTACAAAAGACAGAAGATGCATCAGAGATATCCTTTGTAATCGCCTATGTCAAAAAGACTCAAGCTGAACGGCCTAAATTGCAAAGATTAAAAAGGATAAATAATGGCCTGTCAATGAGCATTGTTTAAGATTAAATCAAGCAGTAGTCTGACTTTGTTTCTCCTCTCAATTAACATGAAGATTGATTGAAGTACAATAAGGCAGACATTGTGAGAGCAGACAATGAATGTGGTGAGAGAATGATTCAAATTTCTATCAGCAGAGCTTTCATTTGCAGACCTTTCTTAACAATGAACACTCATTTATCTCTTGTTCAAAAGTTAGGACAAATTTGTTGAAAGATAGATATAAAGAGCTGTTAATTTGATAAATTAGATAAGTTGAGAAATCCAAAGTTCCTGATTTAGTAAAGGCTTGTGGGTTTTTTCATTCAGCATATAACTAAGAATTCTTATACTAGCAAAATATTGAAAAGGTAGATCAATGCGCACAGGGAGCTGAGGCCTGGGGACAGGAACATGTGTGTCAGATACAAGTGGACAGGTGGCACTTCAGGAGCTGCTCTGACCACAAGGGGTTGTCCATCTGACAGATGGTTCTACTGAGGGTCTGCCCTAAGTACACACTGCTACCCTACTTCAGGTACACAAGGGAACCCTCTACAGACTAGATTTACAGAAACACAGATGAGCCACCAATAGGCACTGATATGATGCTAAAATAGAGGAACATCTTGTAAACTTTAATTCCTGTACATGTCACAGGAAATTCTGAGAGAAACTGCTGAGGGATTTATGCTTCCCTAGTACTTTGTGAACTTTACAACCAAAATGATAATTTACATTGCAAAGTTCCAGAATGATAGAAATGTATTATGCAATTGGTGTTGGAATCCAATTCCCTTTAGTAATTTTATTAACTCCACACGAGTCAGATCAATCCACCAAAGAACATCAAAGGTTGAGACATCAAGGCTTGAGGCATTGTCAGATCCTTCAGAACATCCAGCAGAATCTGAAATTCAAGAAAGGGCTACATCTTCAATGAGTTATACCAAACTGATTTAATCAAAGTTCAAACAAATATTCTTGGTTCTTGCCATAGTCTGCTGGATGAAATCAGGTCTGCTTCAGTACAAAAGGATTTCACATAGACAGAGATGGGAGAAACTTAGGAAAAATGCGTTCAAGGACATTCTTTAACAGAGGGCTCGACTTAAAGCCATTGATGTCTAGTTTAAATCTGCAGCAAAGTTTTAGGCATCTTCTATCTCTAGAACTAAAACCAATTGCATACATCAAAACATATTAGCAGGGCTGTTCTGAAGATGCAAATGATAGAATCATGCCTTGCCAGGAAACTTGTGTCAGAGGCAGGGATCGCATGCACTTATGGCAAAGTGCACAACGGCTTTAACATTTGCCTGGGTTATTGCTCTATGTATAACATATTACTGAAATAAGATGCAGAGATTTAAATAATTTGACTTTATCGTTTATAACAACCATGCTGATATTGCCCGCTGGTGTACTCCCTTCATAAGTCAACATGTTAATGATGCAAAATGGCATTTACAGACAATGTGATTTTAACTGTAACCATGAACATTGATAAGTGATTCTCTGCCCTGGTAAAAGTGTAATTGGAACTACCTGAAAACAAAAAAAAGATTCAGCACATGTACAGAAGCTCAACTAATAGACTTGTTTTTAAAATGTGATTTACTTCAGCATTTATAAACAGTGGAAGTGGTTTGTATTTTTCACAAATAGGTTTGATATCATTGCATTGCCAGCTGCTGGATGATCATGTGTCCTTTGTGATTAACATTTCGAAATAGACTTTAGTTACAAAAAAAATCTCTTTCCATTTAGAATGAATTCCACTATTTCATGCCAATGTTCATGAATTATTATTTTTTGAGTATAATTCAAACTAATAAGGGTAATAATATGATACAGGTGCTGGAGGTGACTGGCCGTTTTAGTCAGGCCATGCAGGAGGAACCTCTTTTGAAAAATCTCTGAAAAATTTAGTGCATACATTTCTCATGCAATAGAGCATCTATAGGTGCTACATGTTCTTCTTTTTGAATTAAGAATAAAACAAACATTATCTTAAACTCTCTTGCTCTCGATATGTGTGATAAATGAGAAAGGCCGCAGAAATCAATTCATCTTAGGCCATCTGATTCATATTCTTTAAGGAAAAGTTGATGGTAATCTAATTGCATTTGCATAAAAGATGAATCTTCCTATCAAGAAGAAGACATTTTTTAATCAGCAGCTACAAAAATGTTCTGCAGCTGTGTTTTACGTCAATTGAACAGATTAAAAGTGATAAATAATGGCCTGTCAATGAGCGTTATTTTAAATTGAATCAAGCAGTAACCTGATTTAATAAATCCCCTTGGCCAACATGAAGATGGATTGAACACAATAAGGCAGATATTGTGGCCGCTGACTATGAGTGTGTAGGGGGGGGCGATTCCGATTTTATCAAAACAGTTAAAATGTAGGTGTGCTGGGGGAGTGGAGAGGGGGGGTCCTCTCTCCCAGCTGAGCCATGCTAGACTCCGCCTGCATTGTGCCATTTTTAGCGTCAGGACGCTACACGTGAGTACCACGTTGCCATGGAAATGTACCCAGAAAATAGGCAGAGGCTACCTCGGAATATCTCATGCCACTGCTGGGAGAGTTGGGGGGGTGTCAGGGGTGACCAGGCCCAAGCATTGATTCTGCCAACATTAGGCTGCAGGTTGTTACAGTTGTCTTAACAAGATATAAAGACTAAAGCAATTCAAATGGTCAGAGAAGAAAAAGATGTTTTTTGTTGAGGCGTGAAAACTTGCGACTCAAACAGAACCAGCCAAAGCGAGTAAATTGGAACTATAAAAGGCTCAAGGACAAGATTATTGGTCACAAGGCTAAAATAAAGAAACTCGAGGCAGCATTATCCAAAGTAGTGGCTGATGCTGAAATAAAGATAAAACCAACTGCTGATGTAAATCAGTGCCATATGAAGCAAGTCAAAACATTGACGTGCAATGGATGCACCTTTCTTGATTGGACCCAAACGCTCAAGTTGAGAGAAATTGAAGAGCTAAAGACAAATCTGGCACATGAAGAGAATAAGAATGCAGAACTTCAAGAAGAGATCAAGATGCTTAATAGTGAAGTTATTCAAACAAAAGAAGATGGGAAAAGTTACGGATCTGACTTACGAGAAGCTGTTTACCTTATGCACAAGAGCAATGTTGCATGTGAGAAGTGTGAGCCTGTTGCCCGTGGACTAGTTAGAATTCTTGCTAAGAAAGAACTTTCCCACTTTCCCAGTGCTTCTAAAGTGGCAGTTATGGTAAGAGAAATGAATTTCATGTCCAAACTGCATGTTGCAACAGAGCTTGCTGGTGCAAGAAATACAACAGGCAAATTCGATGGTAGTTCAAAGGCTGGAAACCACTACATTGAAAACCAAATCTCCACAGAAAAGGCTACATATTCATTGGGTGTGTGTAAAACAGCTGATGGAACTGCCAACACTTATGCAGACACCGTAATGAAGGAAGTAGCTGAAATAGGTAGGTTTATTATCATGTATCTATGATGGATGGCATAGTACCTGTTCTTGTCATGATGCGTAGATACAGCCCTGCCAAGTAAAATACACAATTCATACTGCAAGGTGACAGGTTTGTGACACTCCCAACAGATTAAAACTCAGTGCAGCTGAATTAGTAAACACAAAGACCAGATCATATGTTACTACATTTTATATAAGTATATCCTGTGTATTGATACATTTGTAACTGTTTTCTCCAACTCAACAGAGAAGAATTTTAACATACAGAATTGCGAGACTACACATCAAAAAATTTAAAGGTGGTAACATTTCATGCAATGTGGTGGGTGTTGCATGAAGCTTTATTGTGGTGTTGTGGTGTCTGTGTACTAACCCATTGCTAGATTACACTCCTTATACTTAAATACTTCTAACATGTGTGCATTGTAGTAAAGCTTATCATTGTGGTTTCAGAATAGATCTCTATAGTGTTTTCTTGCATGATGTTGATTGGGTGTTCCATCTGTGTCTATTTATAAGGGCCATGTTTATTTTAGTTTGATAGCTAAATGAATATAAATTTGGTTTAGGTGCCTGGATTTTGCTCATATTTGCTATGCCTGCAACTCCCCATGCTCTTGCAGCCCCTAGAATTGCTAATGTAGTTGTATATGTCAAGTTTGAAATTGATATGTTCATATCGTTTTGATTGTCCTCAAAAGATGTTATGATTATAAATGAATTGAAATGCTGAGAAATACAATAATTACATTCTATACAGATATTTGGATAAAAAAATAATTAAAACAACTACAGCACAAATTCTAATCTGAAAGTGTGCTTTGAAGATATTTACATTTCAATGTTTCTAAACAGTGATGAAATCAGACAATTATTTTGCATACCTAAATCTGTTATCTTGTTCCACAGGGGCCGCACATGAGTCATTCACCGGTCAGAATACTTCAAGAATTACATTGCTGGAAATCAGGAACACCATGACAGATCGCTGTCCAACAAACAAGGCTGCAACAAAGATAATTGACATGGCCTGCAAAGAACTAGATCCAGATCATCAGCCAATACGGAACTTTTTCTGTGGAGCACATCCTTTGGATACATTTGGAAAAGTGGCAGCGCAGGCTCTGGTCAAACTAGAGACAACACAACCTGTAAGTTTGTTTGGATCGCGAGGGCAAAGCAAGACCAAACGTCTGATCTTTGGCTTAGGCAAGATGTGCCACAAGATGGGAAGTGGGGCACCAGTGGACTGGCAGACTTACAGGGACGGCATTGGTGTTCACAGCACAGTCATATTTCATGCCGTTGGGGAGAGGTTTCACATATTGTTCCATAACGCTGCCAATATCTTCCATCTATGGCAGGATATACGTCAGTTCCTGAGCATCTATGAACGACCCAACAGACTATTGGCAGCAATCGCACATGACATGGCGACCGAGAACTTGCGGAGTGGATGTAGGGCCCTCGGCATCATCGGAAAGGTATTTACAAGGCCTTGGATGAACTACACCATGAAAGAGCGGCATGTGGATGACCTCAGACACCTGTACCAAGAAGCCCAGTCTAAGCTCCATCATTGGTCAGCCAATCCTGCCTCCATATCAAAAGGTGAGGAGTGGTTGGGCACAGTCAAGCCAGAAGGAGATATTGAGGAATCCCTGTTTTCATCCGATCCTTCAGATGATGAAGTTGACAGAATGGTCTCCACAATATGCCAGGCACTTGTTGATGTATTGGAAAGGCAGTGCAAGGATCAGCTGCAAAATGGCATCTACGGAGACCCAGATGAAGAACTCTTGGCTACCACTCAAAGCTGTGGGGCTAACAACAACAGTGGGGAGCGCAATTTTGCTATGTTGGATGCATCCATACACCGTGCTCCAGTTGCAAAAACTGACTACCATGAGGGAAAGATCCTCTATTGCAGCAATAAAACTGGGGACTGGCTTGCCTGCAAAGACCCTCCAACAAAGCGGAAAATCATTGA
Organism: Harmothoe impar; assembly: GCA_947462335.1. Taxonomy (NCBI): domain Eukaryota; kingdom Metazoa; phylum Annelida; class Polychaeta; order Phyllodocida; family Polynoidae; genus Harmothoe; species Harmothoe impar. The sequence continues at coordinate 295,936 of CANHQG010000017.1, forward strand.
AATTTCTCGTAAAGAGTCACACAAAGTTTCAAAGACATGCAAAGCAAATGAGGAGGAAGTGCGGAAGAAGCAAAAAGAGATACTGAAGAAGAAAGAAGAGGACAAGAGTATGAGAGAAGAGAGAGAACGCTTGAAAAAAGAAGACCTTTTGGGAACACTCTTCAAAATCGGAGGTCTTTGGCAGATTGAGACAGCTAATGAAATGTACGATTTGATGAAAGAACTGAAACTGTCCAGTCGTGCAAAGAGACTTGCTGCCCTGAAAACACAAATTAAAGTCAGAAAAACAATCTTGAACCAAGCTGCTGATCGCACACTGTTCGCCTTTTCAAATCAGGGCAAAGTTCACAGTGAGGACACCTTGATTCAGAATCTGTGTGCCCTAGTCTCCCTCTCAGACCAAAATGTGCAGGACCCTGATTTCTTTATTGCCTGTGTGATTGACCCCTCCATCCTAGTTGGTCATGAAGTCAAGCACAAATGGGACACAGAGGATGGTGAGATGGAATTTGATGGTGAAGTGACCGGCATTCAGAACAGTAATGGAACACCACAATTTGAAATCACTCATATGGAGAAAGCTGAGAAGATTTATATGGACTATGATGAAGCCCTGACTGCCTTGAAAGTAGGGGATATTGTTGTGCTCTAAGACTTGCAGATGCACCCTGGAACTAGTAGTGAGTACTTGTGCATAGAGTGTGCATACACTTAACTCAGTATATCCTTGAACTCAGATAGGAAACCGAGCCAATCAGAAGAAATTACAATGAAATGAGGTATAAAGAAATTCCGTTATATTTGGATTATATGGATCAGAAACAAGTACTGGAGCAGCCCCTCATTGTACTAGCAGTGAATCCTGATATACCCAGGCATTTTTTATTTCAAGTTATATATATTCATTCTAGAATCCGCTTTATAGCTATAGAACTGAATAAAGGTCACAATGTCAAGGTCAGAGGTCATTTGCTTTACATTATGAATTTGCTCCATTATATAATGATAACATATATCTAGAATACTCAAGACACTCATACTACCAATCAAATCATAAATATATTACAGTGTGTAAAAAGTATGCCAGTGGCCCGCTGGTGTCTCTGTGAGTGTGTGTACATAAGAGTGTGGAGAATCCCAATGTAGGCTGAGCAGATTTTGATTCAAGTAAATGTTCAACTTTATGGATAAAAAACTGTGCACAGCTCATTACTTTGTTGTGTCATAGGACAAAGGTCAAGGTCAAATCATTAGCACTGCATTGTGCATTCAGTGAAGCATATCATCGACATTCTACCAGTCTTTACGTTGCCCCTCAACTAATCTTGTACTGGAAAAAAATTTCATAACGAGTGTGTAAAAAGTACGCCGGTGGCCCGCCAGCCACTGGCCAGTGGCTGGCCAGTGCACTTTTCGTTTGGAGAGAACCATGGAGTACACAGCATTTTTTATTTGAAGTCAATATTCATTCTACAACCAACTTTATTAGTAATTCAGTATGCAGTTCTACAGGTCGTGATGTTCACAGGCACTCCAAACCTGGACAGCAGTTATATAGCAAATGTACAGGGGCATGTTATCAGCACCTTTTCAATGATTGTGCGGGTTCTATGATAGATAGAAAGAAAATTCCAAAAGATTTAGATTATATTTCCCTAGCTCTATCCAATAGAAGAGGAAAAATAGACAATTTAAATATTCGCCATTTTTTCTCGAGTCCCTACCACTGCAGGATGCCCACAATTTCAAGGGGACGGGAACATTCTGGGGTCCTATAGGTATGGGTTTAAGAGGTGTTTCCCATGAAATTAGGGCTATTTTGTAGATTAACCTCTTGTAATAATGGTACCAAATTTGAAGTGATGTTCGCATCCATGTGGGTTCTATAGAATATATAGGGGGTGACCCAATATACAGTCACATTGGGTATTAGAACTGTAGTTCATGTGCTTCTCACTGGGGACAGCACAATCACTGATATTTCGGACCTGAGAGTCACTTGGAGTGGCCCAAACTAAACCAACTAATAAATAACTAAATATAGCTTTCCAGGAGTTCATTTTTAAATGAGAGGTCAGTTATGATACCTTAGTACCTAAATAATAGCGAAATTGTCATTTAAAAACCTCCGGATGTGGTCTTCAAAATGGAATCATAGATTTACGCACTCTAAGGCCTTAACAGGTTAATAACAAATGCTGGGAGAACACCAGGTGGATGTATGGATTCAGGATGCTATCATAAGGACCACAAATTGAGCTGACTATAACTCCAGCCCTTTTTACATTTCTCCATCTATTACGTGCTGATTACAGCTAGGGTGCTTCCTAGAGCTAATTTTTATATGATGGCAGCTCTCTCTATTCAATGCCTCAATTGTCGATAGGCTTTTTGTAAGGTGCTGACTTTGATCTAAATTGCTTTCTTTTGTCACTTGGAGTATGAAATACCACGAATGGAGTAAGCATTCTAATGCAAGACTGATGTTCATTGCTATCATCTACTGTGCAACCTCAGCTGCCATTTTATGGTAATGTGAACTAAGTGGATTTAAGCAATATCCAGTCGATGGGTAGTTTCACAATAATTGTTTCAGCATATCCAAAACGAGTAAATAATCAAATAAAGAAAAGGTTGGGTGTTTACAGCCACATCATAATCCTCTATTCGGAACAGGGTTCTATAGAAAAGCTATCAGAGCAGCTAGTTGTTAAACATATGTATTGACATCTCTGTTTTGTGGACGGTAGAGGTTTATAAAAGTACCTTTCTTAAATTCAATATGTTTTACTTCTGTACTTATGTTTACAGTATTTTGATGTTGATGTCCAAGAAATGTGATATGATCAGCTAGATATTTCATTGCCCCTCCTCTTGTGGATGCAACTCTGGGGAAGGTTACATTACTGCCAAGCCTCCACAGCCATTAAGGTCATTGTCTCATGTGAAGTCATTAGCCTGAGCGAAAGAGAGTGACAACCACCAAATACAATGAAAAAGAAAATATCAGTAATATTATTCCTTGCAGGCAGTCAATTAGCAAGTATACCTTCTTGGGCTCTTTTGGGGGAATTTTGCCCTAGTCATATTGATGTAGGTTAAACTATAGAACGGATCAATAAACTACACAATGGATTTTTTCAGATGAGTTTCTGTCTTATAAATATCCTATGGGGCAATGTCAAATTGTCCAATAAACTTCACTGCTGGTAGCAAAGGAATATGCTTCAATGTCATATCTGCAGCGGTTTTTCACCAAGAGGAAAATTGTCTAAAAGACAGTCCCTTGTATTTGCCATAAAAAAGGTTTGCATATAGAGGTTCGGTCCGTATGGGCCCTGTGGACCTGCTGGCCAGCCTTCGGCTGTGTTGGTTTTAAAACTATATCATCATGACATTTACATGACAGATGGCAACACTTTTCTCCAAAGGAATAAGGCGAGGGAGACTTTAGAATCATTGTTACAAATGAAAAAGTTATCAGTCCCCAGCTTTGCACTAGAGATTGTAAACAGTTTCTGAGGCCATATAATTTCCATTCAGAAGAGAATTTGATGGTGATTTAAATGCATTTGCATGTTCTCATGCAGTGATTACAACAGACAGAAGATGCATCGGTGATATCAATTGTGACCACCTCAGTTAAGTAGACTCTCAGGCTGAACCGGCTCAATTGAACAGATTAAAAAGGATAAACAATGTCCTGTCAATGAGCATTGTTTCGAATTAAATCAAGTGGGAGTTTGACTTTGTTCCTCCTCTCAATCAACATGAAGATGGATTGAAGCACAATAAGGCAGAGATTGTGGGAGCAGATAATGAATGTGCGGAGGGTATGATTCCAATTTCTAACAGCAGAGCTTAGACATCTGGACTTCTGTTAAAAATGAACACTGCTTGGGATCAGATCAGTTAGAGTAACTCCTTTAGGGTAACATCTGCCCTCTTAACCAAATAGCACAAAAAGTTGATTAAATTGTAAATTATGTTTTGAGAAGTCTCATTTTTCTCATGTTCAAATGTGAGGACGAATTTGTTGAGGAATAAATAAAGGGCTCTTAACTTTGACAAATAAGATACATTCAGAAATCCAAAGTGCTTGATTTAGTAAAAACTCCTGGGTATTTTCATGTCAGCATAATAACTAAGATTTCTTAAAGGAGCAAATTGTGAAAAAAGAAGATCAATTTGCACTGAGGGTCTGCCCTAAGTACACACTGCTACCCTACTTCAGGTACTCAATGTGACCCTCTACAGACCAGATCCTACAGAAACACAGACGAGTCACCAATAGGCACTGATATGACGCTAATATAGAGGAACAACTTGTAAAATTTAGTTCTTGTACATGTCACAGGAACTTCTGAGAGAAACTACAGAGGGATTTATGCTTCCCCAGTACTTTGTGAACTTTATAAGCAAAATGATAATTTTCATTGCAAAGTTGCATAACTTTTAATTGATGTAGAATGATAAAAATGTAATATGCAATTGGTTTAGGAATCTAATTCCCTTTCAGTAATTGTTTAAGATCTTGAAATGTCATTGACTCCATGTGAGTCAGATCAATCCACCAAAGAATGTCAAAGCTTGAGACATCAAGGCTTGAGACATTGTCAGATCCTTCAGAACATTCAGCAGAATATGAAATTTAAGGAATGGCTACATCTTGAATGAGTGATACCAAACTGATTTAATCAAATTTCAAACAAACAATTTTTGGTTCTTGCCATAGTCTGCTTCATATCCAAACAATTTCACATAGAGAGAGTGAGAAAGGATGGCACAAACTAAGGAAAACAGAGACACTCAAGGACATTCTCTAATAGAGGGCTCGACTTAAAGGCCCTTGATGTCTGGTTCGAATCTGCAGCAAAGCTTTAGACAACTTCTAGAACCGGAGGCAAAGCCAGGGGCATGGATTACATGCGTTTATTGTAAAGTGCATAATTGCTTCAAATTTTGCCTTGGTAATTGCTCTGTATATATAATAATTGAAATGAGATGCAGCGACTTGAATGATAACTGTGATTCTAACTGTAACCATGAACATTGATCAGTGATTCTCTGCCCTGGAACTGGCTGAAAAGAATAATCAAAAATGATTCAGTGCATTGCCAATTTTTGAAGGAGCATGTGTCACTTGCAAGGAACTGTTGAAATACACTTTGGTTACAAGAACCAACTTTTATTCAAATTAAATTCCACTGTTTCACACGAATATTTTAATGAATTTTTGTTGAGTGTAATTCAGATCAAGAAAGGTAATGATATGATACAATTATTGGATATCACTGCCTGTCTCAGACAGGAATTGGATATGGAATCATTAACACAACAGGAAGGGCACAAGTTTAAAGTCCTTGTGCTGACGATATTTGTAATAAATGAGAGAGGTCCAAGAAATCAATCCATCTTAGGTCATATGATTTATATTCGTAGAAAAAAAAAGATGGAAATCTATTTAGATTTGCATAACAGATCAATCTTCCTTTCCAGTTCTGTAATTACATGAGAAAACACATACTGCATATTTTCATTTTAGTCAGCAGCTACAAAAAAGCTCAGGAGCTGTGTTTTACCTCAATTGAACAGATTAAAAGTGATAAAAAATGGCCTGTCAATGAGGGTTAATTCAAATTAAATCAAGCAGTAACCTGATTTTAATAATCCCCTTGGCCAACATTAAGATGGATTAACTACAATAAAGCATTGTGGCTGCCGACTATTAATGAGTGTTCTGAGAGAAAAGATTCAGATTTCTATCAGCAGAACTTACACTTTTGAAAACTGTGTTTGCACTCTTCTCAGAACAGTTATAGTAGCTTCTCTGACATATCCAACTTTCTGAATCAAATACTGCAGACAGGGGGTAAAGAGTTCGTTGGTAATTTGCTTTCTAAGAAGTTCTATTATTATCATGTCCTAAAGAAAAATAAACATTGATGGAGTCAAGAAACTGGATGCTGTGTGCTTCAAACTCTATATTAATATTTCCAATACAGTGTGCAATGATAAAGGAGGTCTCATTTCAATGTGATATTGCTCCCTATCCGTCCACCCACTGCAGAGAGAGAGACTGTTTATAGTGCTGCAGCATTGGAGGGCTAGGAGCATTATTTCTGACGACACCCATCACCAAAAAAGACTAAAGGTCACTATATATCACTGGAAAGCTCTAATCATGGGCTTTTCAGATATGGTGACTGTAAAAGAAAAGGTTGCGAGGAATCCAAGATGGCCGCCAAAATCCAAGATGGCCGCCAAAATATCAGAATTCCATCTCCCATGACCTAAATATGGCTTAGAATACTTTTTAAACACTGCCTACCCCCCCTAATTTGGACCCGAGGAATTCAATGATTCTATTGGTTTGTTGCTAATATTGCTGGTTGCTTAGCAACAATTGTTCTAATTGTTTATCTGCCTAGCAACACAGTTTTCCATGGTCTGAGGTTGATTATAACCATGCCTACCCCCCCCTAAATTGGACCCAAGGAATTCAATGGTTCTATTGGTTTGTTTCTAAGACAGCTGGTTGCTTAGCAACAGCTATTCTAACTGTTTATCTGCCTAGCAACACATATTTCCATGGTCCTAAGGTTGTTTATTATTATACCTACCCCTTTAAACTGGACCCAAGGAATTCATTGGTTCAAGTGGTTTGTTGCTAACACAGCTGGTTGCCTACCAATGACTGTTATTATTGTTTTTCTCCCATATGTCCATGGTCCTGAGGTTCATTATCAACAAGCATAGTAACAGCTAAACAGCCTCAGATCCGGGTTATTCTGTGGTGTGAGATGGATAAAGACACAAGCTCTGTCGACTATTCAAGTAGCTCTGCAAGCAGTTCTGGGGACCCTCCCAGAGGCTACCGTATTTCCCCGTGTATAAGCAAGGGCCCGTGTATAAGCCTGGGCAAAAGGTGACTTAATATTGTATAAGCCGGGCCCCGAGTATAAGCCCCAGGGGTGCAATATATACTCAATAAAAATTATATTTCAGGCCATAACTCCATTCATGTCCCTAGCCATTTTAAAGAGAAATAAAGCCAGAATTGGTAAGACAATTATTGGAAATGTGTCCGACAATTATTGGAAATGTGTCCAAAAAGTGGATAATTCTGAAAATTGTAAGAAGGTATCATGGTGTTTCTACAGCTATAGGAATATAAGCCTGCCCCCAGTATAAGCCTGCCCCGTGTATAAGCCTGGTCAATTTGCTATATAGTGCTTGTATAAGCCCGGGCTAATACACGGGGAAATACGGTATATGGGACCTTTCAGTTGCTCTGGGACCCCTTTAGTGATTCTGCGGACCCCTTGAGCTGCTCTGGAGACCCTACGAGCAGCTCTGTGGACCCTTCCAGCAGCTCTGTGGATCCTTCCAGCTGTTCTGTTGACCCCTTCAGTAACACTCGGGACCCCCTCAGTGACTCTGTGGACCCTCCAAGCAGCTCTTGGGACTTATCAGCACTTCCCAGAGGCTTTGGAGGCCCTTCTAGTAGCTCTAGGGACCCCTTCAGTGACTCTGCGGACCCCTTTAGCAGCTCTGGGGACCATTTCAGTGGCTCTGTGGACCCTTTCAGTGACTATGGACACCCCTGCAGTGCCTCTGTAGACCCTCTAAGCAGCTCTGGCGACCCTCACAGAGGCTTTTGAGGCCCTTCCAGTAGCTCTAGGTACCCCTTCAGTGACTCTGTGGACCCCTTCAGTAGCTCTGGGGACCCTTCCAGCAGCACTGTAGACTCCTTCAGTAACTCCCTTTCAGTGACTCTGTGGACCCCTTCAGTGCCTCTATAGACCCTCCAAGCAGCTCTGGACCCGAGAAATTCAATGGAATTCAATGGTTCAAGTGGTTTGTTGCAAACACAGCCAGTTGCCTAGTTATTATTGTTTATAACCCTTCAAGTAACTCTTGTGACCCCTTAAGCAGCCCTTGGGACCCTGCACGCAGTTCTGGGGACCCTCTAAGAGGCTTTGTGGGACCTTCCAGTTACTCTGGGACCGCCTTAGTGACTCTGCGGACCCGTTCAGCTGCTCTGTGGACCTGTTTATAAGCTAGGATGGAAACATAGCAGCTAGCTACTTGTGCATGGCCCCTAATCGCCCTTGAGCTTCTTTTGGTCGGGGTAGGTATTGTAATAAAACTTGGTTGATTAGGACCTAGAGACCATCCCAGCAGCTCTGTGGACCCCTTCAGCAGCACTGTAAACCCTTTCAGAGTCATACTAGGTACTGGCAAAGATGATCTAGTCGTCCCTGATATAGGGGTAGATGATCTAGTCATCCCTTGTAAAGGGGAAGATCATAGTGATCCTTGGTATAGGGGAAGATGATCCAGTCGTGTCTGGTATAGGGGAAGATGATCTAGCCATGCCTGGTATAAGGGAAGATGATCTAGCCATCCCAGGTATAAGAGAAGATGATCTAGCCATTCCTGGTATAGAGGAAGATGATATTGTCATCCTTGGTATAAGGGAAGATGATCCAGTCGTGTCTGGTATAGGGGAAGATGATCTAGCCATCCCTGGTATAGGGGAAGATGATATTGTCGTCCTTGGTATATGGGAAGATGATCCAGAAATCTCTGGTATAGGGGGAGGAGTCTTCCTTGGTACCAGCAAAGAGACTTTCTGAGCTAGTTGACATTCACTAATGCCAGGGTATACATACCCAGAGCCCGCCTGGGTGTTTCCAGGGCTAGAGGTGGTCATAGAGTCAGCAGAGGTGCTCACAGAATCAGCAAAGATGCACCCGCAGCCACATGCGGTGCCACCACAGTCTGCAGAGGTCCCTCTGGAGCCGCCCGAAGGGTCCCTAGAGCCACTGAAGGGGTCCCCAGACACACTGGAACGGTCCACAGAGTCACTGAAGGGGTCCCTAGATCCACTGCAGGGGTCCACAGAGCCACTGAAGGGGTCCACAGAGCCACTGTAGGGGTCCCCAGTCCCTCTGCAACGGTCCAAAGAGTCAAGGAAGTGGTCCCAAGGTCCATTAAAGAGGTCTCCAGAGCAGCTGAAGGGGTCCGCAGAGTCACTAAAGGGGTCCTAGAGCAACTGAAAGGTCCCATATAGCCTCTGGGAGGGTCCCCAGAACTGCTTGCAGGGTCCCAAGACCCACAGCCACTGAAGGGGTCCCCAGACCCACTGGAACGGTCCACAAAGTCACTGAAGGCGTCCCAAGATCCATTGAAGGGGTCCACAGAGCCGCTGAAGGGGTCCCCAGAGCAACTGGAAGGGTCCCCAGAGCTGCTTGGAGGGAGTCACTGAAGGGGTCCCCTGAGCAACTGAAGGGGTCCACAGAGTCACTGAAGGGGTCCCTAGAGCTACAGGAAGGGCCTCAAAAGCCTCTGGGGGGATCCCTAGAGCTGCTTGGAGGGTCTACAGAGGCACTGAAGGGGTGCCCATAGTCACTGAAAGGGTCCACAGAGTCACTAAAGGGGTGCCCAGAGTCACTGAAGGAGTCTACAGAGCAGGTGGAAGGGTCCCCAGAGCTACTGAAGGGGTCCACAGAGTCACTGAAGGGGTACCTAGAGCTACTGGAAGGGCCTCGAAAGCCTCTGTGAAGATCCCCAGAGCTGCTTGGAGGGTCCACAGAGTCACTGAAGGGCCTCAAAAGCCTATGGGAGGGTCCCTAGAGCTGCTTGGAGGGTCTACAGAGGCACTGAAGGGGTGCCCATGGTCACTGAAAGGGTCCACACAGTCACTGAAATGGTCCCAAGAGCTGCTTGGAGGGTCCACAGAGTCACTGAGGGGGTCCTGAGTGTTACTGAAGGGGTCAACAGAACAGCTGGAAGGATCCACAGAGCTGCTGGAAGGGTCCAGGGAGCTGCTTGTAGGGTCTCCAGAGCAGCTGAAGGGGTCCGCAGAATCACTAAAGGGGTGCCAGAGCAACTGAAAGGTTCCATATAGCCTCTGGGAGGGTCCCCAGAACTGCTTGCAGGGTCCCAAGAGCTGCTGAATGGGTCCCAAGAGCTACTTGAATGGTCGACAGAGCTTGTGTCTTTATCCATCTCACACCACAGAATAACCTGGATCCAAGACTGTTTAGCTGTTGCTATGCTTGTTGATAATGAACCTCTTGAACCAACACTGCATAACAATTCAAGTTTAAACCCCTTTTGTCAGTGCTTTAAGCTGCAGTCAAGGTGCTTAAAGTAGGAGCCGCAGCTTGTCAGCAGGTTTAACAAACTTTAACCTACTTTTAGCAGTACCTACTTTCCTGCTACTTTAATTCCTAGTTTAAGGATCCACAAAGGTGCTTAAAGCTGCTTAAAGAAGGATAATTACCTGCAGGTAGCTGGGGGGGGGGGGAGGTGTGGCCGTGTTTATGGCACTATAGAGCTGCCTGGAGGGATCATGACACCTTGTACGCGCCCTGGGAGGGAGTATATGATGTACGCGCCCTGGAGGGGCAGGTAGGTTGGGGACAGGTGTGGCCGTGTTTGGTGCACTATAGAGCCGCCAGGAGGGAATATATGACACCTTGTACGCGCCCTGGAGGGGCAGGTCGCTGGGTGAGAGGTGTGGCCGTGTTTGTGGCACTATAGAGCCGCCAGGAGGGAGTATATGACACCTTGTACGCGCCCTGGAGGGGCAGGTAGCTGGGTGAGAGGTGTGGCCGTGTTTGTGGCACTATAGAGCCGCCAGGAGGGAGTATATGACACCTTGTACGCGCCCTGGAGGGGCAGGTAGCTGGGTGAGAGAGGTGGCCGTGTTTGTGGCACTATAGAGCCGCCAGGAGGGAGTATATGACACCTTGTACGCGCCCTGGAGGGGCAGGTAGCTTGGGGCACCATTTATTTTGCTTTATTATCTATATCAGTTCCCAAAGCATCCCTCCATCTTTAATACACATTTAGAGATGTAGCTCCAGAACTACTTGGAGCACAGTGAGATTTACACTTGGGCATATTGGGAGTGCCAGGGGCTTTCCGAAGACTCCTCCTGGGACTCCCTAGTCCCTCTAGAAGCGCCACAATGCGCACCCAATGACGGCCAATGTGACACTGATCCGCTTCAGTGCACAACAGAGGTCACATGACCCCCAGTAGCCAATCAGAGGGAGGCCTCGTGGCAGTCACGTGACTGTGACTACACTCCCCATATAATGGGGGTGCTGCTAAGGGGACTCCTCACTTCACTCCTGCCTGGGCTACTGAACACACCTCCTACTACCTCGACCTACCTCCTACCTGCTGAAGCTCTACCAGACCGACTGCCCATCTGCCCACCTGACTGCCCAGCCATCAAGAGGATGCCATGGGCAGACCCCAAAAGAAAAATTCCCCAAATGATGAGAATTCCCTTAAATAAATTACAGCAACCTTCCGGCAAATTACAATATACAAGCAATAATAGTATTGTATTTATTGATCAGACATAAGCAATTTCATCAACTTTATGTCTGACTTTCACCAGCTTTAAGCAAACCCAAAGTCCTTCTTTAATTAGCTTTAAGCAAATCAAAAGTCCTTCTTTAATAACTTAATGTAAACCCCAAGTCCTTCTTTAAGCAGCTCTGCGCAGCTTTAAGCAAACCCCAATTCTTTGAGCAGCTTGACGCAACTTTAAGCAAAGCGAAGTCCTTCTATAAGCAGCTTTAAGCAACTTTAGGCAGACCTCAGGTCCTTCTTTAAGTGGCTTTAAGCATGCTTTTACTTAGACTTTAATCAGCTTTCGGAGCCTCGGAAAGAAGGCCATTAAGCATGATTAAAGGTTGATTAAATTCCGACTTTTGGTTCTTTAATTTTTGCTGACAAGTTCGCTTAAAGATGCTTAAAGATGCGTAATGCCCTTCTTTAATCATGTTTAAGCAAAGGTTAAAGCTGCTTAAATCGAAAGTATTATGCAGTGCAATGAATTCCTTGGGTCCAGTCTAAAAGGATAGGTATAATAATAAACAACCTTAGGACCATGGAAATATGTGTTGCTAGGCAGATAAACAGTTAGAATAGCTGTTACTAAGCAAACCAATAGAACCATTGAATTCCTTGGGTCCAATTTAGGAGGGGTAGGCATGGTTATAATCAACCTCAGGACCATGGAAAACTGTGTTGCTAGGCAGATAAACAATTAGAACAGTTGTTGCTAAGCAACCAGCTATATGAGCAACAAACCAATAGATTCATTGAATTCCTCGGGTCCAAATTAGGGGGGGTAGGCAGTGTTTAACCCTTTCACCACTGGGTTTCTTGTAACTCAATGCAATTTTGTGCAATATGTTGGCTTACCGTGTGGAAGGGGTTAAAAAGTATTCTAAGCCATATTTAGGTCATGGGAGATGGAATTCTGATATTTTGGCGGCCATCTTGGATTTTGGCGGCCATCTTGGATTCCTCGCAACCTTTTCTTTTACAGTCACCATATCTGAAAAGCCCATGATTAGAGCTTTCCAGTGATATATAGTGACCTTTAGTCTTTTTTGGTGATGGGTGTTCGGCTAATCAGCCTTAAATGCTGCAGCACTATTAAGGTAGTTGCCTACCTTCAGAAGTGCATGCACTGAGTCAATTTTGGCGCGATATTGTAAAGTCTGGCCTCTTATCATATTTTTTTGGGACTACACACTTGATCTCTATGGGTGCAGGGCTCCCAGATATAGGCTATGCTCGATTATATCAAGATATTCACCCATTCCGATACCTAGTATTAGCTGCTATATGTTGCCAATATTATTAAGGATATTTGGAATATTACACATGTATTGGCATAGTACGAGAAGGTGGTAATGCATTCTTACAATGGATTTAAGAATGTTGATGATTCACATTTTTTCTTTGGAGACCCAAAACATGTAAAATATGTGCAGGACCTTATGTTAAAAACACTTGCTATGCTTAGATATGGTTACTACCAATGTTTTGAGCAACTACCAGCAAAATCTAGATACTTTACAAAGGGGCATTATCAATATTTGTAATTGAATCAAATACACTTTATTTTTTCTAAAGAACCAAAACTGGTGAATTCTTGTACTATTCATAATTTCAAGGGGTTTAAGCAAGATCTTGCCTTGAACCTGATGTAATGTCATGGCCATGGTGTGATGATTGATGGAAATATCATAATTCAACAGAATTATAATGTTACAGCAACATCTCAGAATGCACTCACTCTTTAAGGTCAAATAGGTAAGAAAATAGCTTGGGACTTGTCCCTTTTTTTGCATTCCTGGAAAGTACATGATATTTGGACCTGATTAGTCTCAGTTTTGTAGATTTCTAGATACTTTGGTACCAAGGTAGGCAACCACCTTTAACCTCTTTTTAAATGGTGTTTGTCTTCAACTGTCTGTTACTGTATTAACCACAAATATACTGTATAAGCGTCATGAGCTATCAGCGTTTCTTACAAAACCCACTGACAAACTGATGGTATGGATTACAGAAATATTTCCAATTTGTAGGTGTGAAAATGAACAGGCAACAAGTTTCATCACATGAATCTGTGACAGATGATACATGGGTTGATGTGTTTTGTCATTGCAGAGGTGTGGTTAAAATGTCAGCTTCTGGCACATAAACGACAACTGGAGGTAGAAAATAGTGTATGAATGACACCAGCACCTTAGGCTATCATAGCTACAGCATTGTATTAAGTGGCAGGAGGGATATCACTGCATGCATCATCAGAGGACTCTGATTAGGAAGGATGACACAGTCATAACCTGTGCTCTTCAAGCATCAGACTGGTAGACAAAAATAAAATATGTTCTGCAGTCAAGGGACAATCATCTGTATTCATCATTGTTCATTGAACATATCAAGATTGTTTATCGACTTTGCCATGCATCATATATTATTGACACTAGCTGTGAATCTATTCTCTGTACAGCTTACTAGCTATATTTGGTGAGACTACTCATGCAGAACAACTGTTAAGCAATGACCAGCCACCCAGAAAGATATGATCCATAGTCATCAACAAATATCCTTCCTGATGATTTTGGAAGATTACCATTTGGTCCGAGACACTATTGTTCACCAATGTCAGACCTTGCAATGTACCCAAGGTCTCATCTCAAGCAGACTGCTAAAGGCTAGTGGCAGCTGCTGATACAGGCACCACCCTGCCCTACCAGTGAGGATAAACAATCTTGATTTGTTCAATGAACATGGCTATTGATATCGAAAAGGGGAAATTTAGATAATGTTATGAAAGCTTAATAGATTTATGTCTATTAATAGTTATACATTCCTAAAATAGGTGACATGATTATGATCTCAGAGGTTCAT